>JMSH01000080.1:0-39477 GCA_000712465.1 Huntiella moniliformis
GCGGGAGGGGGAGGAGGGAGGTCGCCGTGGGGAGGACCATGGGGAGGTTCACCATCGAAAGGAGGAGGAGGACCGTGAGGGTGGTCGCCGTGGGGAGGACCATGAGGAGGAGGACCGTGGGGAGGCTCACCATCGAAAGGGGGTTCACCATCGAAAGGGGGTTCACCCTCGAAAGGAGGAGGAGGACCATGTGGGTGGTCACCGTGAGGAGGACCATGAGGAGGAGGACCGTGAGGGTGCTCACCGTGATGAGGTCCATGAGGCGGCGCCGGCTCCGACGCATTCCCCTTATGACCACTCTCCACAACACCGGGGGCCGCCACCTCAACAGCCAACCCCTCATGGTGCGGTCTAACACCCAACCCCGGAGTCCCCTTATGCGAGAAATCCCCATTCCCACCAAACGGCACAATATCATGCATGACCGAAGACACCTTACACAAGAAGCTATCACACTCCTCACCACTCTTCTCCTCCATAAAAACCAACGAGCCCGTCTCCGCGCCATCAAAAGCAAACTGCGCCACCATCTCCGGCGCAATAATCTTGCCATCAAGCTTCGCCAACTTCAACGTAAACATGGTAACCTCATGGTCCCCATGGGCCGTCTTCTCCGCCGATACAAGAATCTCAGAGGAAGTCTTAGGGCAGTTCTCGGCGGTCTCGGCGGAACATAACCCGTCAAGAAGGGGCGTAACACTCTGGGAATCGGCGGCTCCATCAGAGAGGGTGACGACCTGGTCACCGATGGTTAACCGGGTAGCTTGGTAGGAGCCCTTGGTGCCGGTGATGGATAAGTCGAGAGCGGTCAAGCTAACGGGGCTGGCGAGGGAAATGTGGTCTTCATCACGGGTAGCTTCACCCTTTGTGGGGTGAAGGGTTACGTCGACGGTAACGTGGTGAATAGGAGTAGCAGGCATATCTTCAACTTGGGTATATCAAACGTCCAAAGTCAAAGTCAAAAAAGTATCAAAAAAAAATCCAGAGAAACCCTCAACTTTCAAAAAAAAAAAAAAAAGAAGAAATATAAACAAAAAATACGTAGCGTGAAATATATATACAAAAACACTACTTCTCTAGAAATTCTCTACCCAGATGTCGGGCACTCGACGTCTTAAATGTCTGCCCGGGGAGTCCTGGCGTCCACGTAACCAGTCTTTCGTAACACAGCGTGACGGGGGATCGGGCCCTTATTCAGGGACGGACCTGTCTAAGCCTGAGTGGTTGAGTCCATAGCTAAGGACTTCGCCTTGAGGCGTCTTGAGGCAGGGTGGGCGGCGGGGGGTTGTTTGTAATGCGGATGTTTTATATCTATGTTCATGGCCTATGCTTAATCGCCGATTGATTCATCAATCTCCATCTACAAATCTCCAAAAACCTCCATCAAATCCCACAAAGAAATGCCGTCTCTACTTCCTGATATCGTAACATCCTAATGTCCATCCACATGTAAAGTACACACGTCTCACTCCCCCAAAACAAGCATCAAAGAAAAGCTGACGACGCTTTCCAAAATCCATATAAGTCCATATCCCTGATCCCTGTCATCAAAGCCCCTTCCGCCGGACCTCGACCAAGCGTCTGCTTCTTTGTCTGTTTCTGCGGCCGGCATTTACATACGCGTGCTGAGAAGGTAACCCTATCATTGAACATTGTCAATCTGTACATTCACGATGCATTGGTGTTGACAAGTTAGAAGAAGCGGTGTATGTGCATACGATGTACGGTATACCGTGTAATGACAACAAGATTATAACTAATTGTCATACTGATATGAACCCACTACCATATCTCTGAAACACTCTTCAGGCATGAAAAACAAACCGGCGCATATCGTCATCGCATAGCGACTTCCAAAAACCTTCTCATACAAACTCTAGTCCTGGGTTTAATTACTTCCTGACATCTTCAATCCTCCAGTCATCCTCCAAAATAAGGCATCAGAATAAACAACCAATATAAAATCATGACGTAAACAACAATCACCGGAATCCTACGTGTAAACAAGTCAATACACTCCCAAAAGAACGCTATGTATATTGAAATTTTCGCTTTTAAAAATATAAACCCGTACCCAGAGTCATAACCCTCCCGCTTCCGTCCACGTCACCAAAATCCCACAATATTAATTCTTGCCATTCGCACTACCAACGGCAGGCATGTCACCACCCGGCGGCTGTGGGACAGGGCTTTCCTCGCCAGGACGGATCATGGGTGACTTGTGATCTTCGATATCGGCAGCCCAGAGAGCCGCGCCAACTAGAGGGATCGTGTTAGTGTTTTGAGATCCTTAGGTTATGAGAAAACTTACCCGTAGATGTATAATGGAAAAAGAATCCGAGTATGGGGACTAACTGAAAAAGACCGCTGATAAGTGCAAATCTACACATATTTGTTAGAACCTGTCACTGTGAACTAAAACAACTAAACTTACACAGCGTATGACCCACGATTGGCAGTAACCCACGCGTTGATAGTTTCAACATCCCATTTTTTAAGTTGAAAGTACTACATTCCATGCGTTAGTCTCCTGACATCTTTTGGTTGTTGTCTCCTGACATCATCCAACTCCACAAAATACTCACCCGGTCATGGCATTCTCCACCGTTGATTCTCGCTATTCCAACACAATCCAGTTAGTAAAAAAAGACATCCTCCAAACCAAACGGTCCTACAAAACTCACCTTGCATAACCATAGAGAACACCGGCCCCACAACCGGTACCATATTAACTGGTGCATAAAGTAACCGTCTAATCAATCTTCCTTGACTAAACAACGCCCTAGGCCGTCTAATCATTCTCTTCAAAACGTCCCAGACGCCACCATTATCTCTCTTCCGGACCATCTCCGTGCTCTCATGACCAACCAACTTTTCATGACCAGTCTTAATCAACGTCTCATCGAAAATGTCCACTAGCGGTGTCGGCAGGACATACGTCATTGCAATAGATTGGATCAGCGTGGAACTTAACGCGAGCACGGAGAATGTAGCTGAGAAAATGGCTAGTGGCCCAGTTATGAAGAGGGCTAGAGTCATCGTCGGGAGCCAAATCACACTGAAGGCGAAGGTCAAAACTACCACTGATATCAGCATCAGAGCGGGGATGTTCCGTATCAGAGGCCACCATAGTGTTGGATGCCGAATAAGATAATAGACTCCCTATAATCTGTTAGTTACCCTCCCCACAGCACAGCAAACTAATCACTCACCCGGATCGGATACGCCCATGACTGCGTCTGCATACTCTGTCGAATAGAATCTGTAGTCGCACTAAAGTCCTCTTGTCTAAAACCACAAAAAGTCAGTACATGTATACTTTTTCCGACCTTCGGAGACCTCCAAACTTACAGAACCTCCACAACCTTATCCTGAACCGATTTAGTCAGTTGAGCTCCTCGGCCTCTTTTCACTGGCCTGTCAATGACATCTCGTCCAGTCGTAGTACTTTCATCTATATCTGCCATGATAATTGTAAAAAAATAGCTTGAAATGATCAATATCTTTACTCTAACACGAACAAGGACAAGAAAAAACATGCAAACCAAAACAACCGCCCAATGATGTCACAAATCCACTCATCATCCCAAAACGGAAACATCCACCTCCCGAATCCGGAAACCCCAACCATCGAGATCCTGCCATTGTAAATTCAGAATGACTAAGCCGTGTAACCAAATATCAAGTCAAGTTAAAAACATTAATTACTACATATTAAATCATAACCATCATGGGCTGTTCAAATCTTCAATATCTCCAACCGACTTGACAACTTCAACATCAAGTTGCTCCTGCGCATTAGTGAAGTCTCCCGAAGATTCCGTGTCTCGTTGGATCTCCGCCACTATCTCCACCTGTTTTATCTCTTCTGAAGTTTCCTCTTGAGTCTCTTCTGAAGTCTCTTCCGGAATCCCCTTCGTAGTCTCTGGAGTCTCTTTCGGAACCTCCTCTGTAGCCTCCGTAATATCCTCCCTACCTAAAGCCTCATCTAATAAACTCGGCGTCACGATGTGTCCCCCCTGAGTCACGCGAACCTGATCCGCCAACACAGAGTCTGGTCGTGACGGCCCCGTATCCGTAGACCCATCTTCTTTGACAGAGAACTCTTTCATATTCCAAGACGGCCGATTTTGTCGTGCCGCTCGAGAAATTGACGTCGCACTGTTTGATCTTGTCCGTCTCGAAGCCTGTTGACTTCCACTGATAGATACTTGACCTGAACCTTCTCCATCGGGACCTATCGTAGGAGTAGCCTTGGATCCGTCAACAGAAGACGAGTTGATGCTTTTTGAAATGGTATACCCGATGACCTCTTCTTCACCTTTAGTCATTCTCCGGACACGGGAAACCTTAAACCCGGGGACTGGTTTCTCAGAATCCTTTTCTTCCTCGGAGCTACTCCCATTAGCCGTCTTAGCGACCTTAGGTTTTCGCTCTCTAGGAAGATCCAAAGTCCTCTTTTCCATTTTAGCATAAAACTCAACCCGACTCTCTTCCATCGCCCGCGGGAAATCCTCACTGTTGCGCCGGAGAGACATCCACGTTGACAGTACACCCAAGATAATCAAAATGAACATGGCGAGAATCACCAATGCCTGCGCAATGATGATCAGGATACCAATAACAGTAGTAATGATACGGTCCGTCCCAACACTCGCAAGCAATGGGATAGTCAACAGCGCCGTAATCACCTTACTCGCCCCCATCAACCAAATAATCAACACCGTATTGCGAGTCCCCTCGAATGGATTGACAATAGTCGACACGCTAAAGTAAAGAACCTCCCAAATCAGCAGAATTGCAACTTGAGCCGCCGGCGTGTTCGATCCACCACCAATGATGATGGCCTTGACAAACAGATAAAACACCCACCCAGCAAAGAACCACCATCTCGACCGACGATAATTGGCAGTTAACCATCCAAACTTCTTAAGATATGAATCGTCATCATGAGCCGCTATGCGTTGAACCTCCGCATTCTCTGGCACAAAAACAACCTTCGGGAAGTAAAACGAGAAAAGAGGTTTCTCGCCAGCTTCAACCTCATCAACGCTCAACTTACTACTTCTAACAAACTCCACAAAAGGGACTTTGTCACGGATGATTCTGCTCTTTTCTACTCTAACAGCATCACTCTGTACCACAAAATGGCCACCCTTGATACGAGTCCAAACAGCGTAGCCCGGAATGGCAATCATGACCACCAATAAAACGATAAAGATAATCGCACCAATAGCTTTAGGCCCAGCTGGGCTCGAAATAGAAAGCTGGTAAATCGCCAAAGTCAACAGAGGGAACATTGTCGTGAGAATAAACCGAGCAGCTACAAGTCCAGTATATCCCCAAAGATGAGTCCGGAAATACTCAAAGTTGGAGCTCTTGATACCCAACTTACTCCCCAACGCCAGAACCGCCCTGAAGAACAGAACAGCCGCGGCGGAAACACCCAAGAACACCAAAAACCAAATCAGCGCCACCGTAAATGCACTCGCCACCGGAATCTGGACGGGCGTCAACCCAGCGCCAAGTCCAAACCATTCACCCGGCACCGGCATCCCCGGCAAAACCGGCCACCCGTTCCATTTGTAATCCCATGGATTATTCGGGTTGAATGGGAGCCTCTCCCGCTTAACCAGCCCTTCCATGCCTCTAGCAGCAAACGACACTGCCCGCCCATATAACCCCTTCAAAATCGCTTCATTTCCGTTGTCGGCAAGCTGTTCACCGGCCATCCCGCCGACATGGTTTGGGTCGCCTTTTATACCCGACCAATGTTTTAATGACTTGACAACTGCAGGTACAGGTAACATGCCTGATGCCCAGCTAAAGTTGGCCCACCAGGCTGGGAGGACTGGCGGCCATTGAATAGCCAGGAGACTATGCAGGAACATGGACTGAAACATTTCAAAGATTCCAAGTACGGAAATTGCATGGGCCGAGTGCATGCGGATATGTGGGATGCTGACGCCATACACGGCGGTCAAAAAGGACGATAAGACAGCCGCGCCGATGAAGATTCCGATGAATGGTACCACATACTTGGGTTGGTAGAAGGTATGTCCATTTCCCATGGACGCTTGGAAACATCCCACGACATTCTGCGTGATGTTTGAATAAACATACAACCGAGCATAGCCTTCAAAATCCGGAACGGTAAGAGCAATATCCGGTACAAAAGACAGCTGATCAGTCGACAAAGCAATGGCGCCCCACGCCGTGATATTTTGTGACGAGGTAGTAGGGCACATACTACTACATGTCAGTATCCCACCAAAACGATCAGAAACATCGACTCACCTGTACACCGAATAAGCACATGGATCAAAAGTAAGAGCGAAGCGCTCCTCGCCATCTAAAACCATGTCAATTCCCGCGCGCCCGATTAACTTGTCTTGAAGACTTACATGCAAAAACGGAAATGCGCACTTCACAACGTTAGTAAATCTTCCCTTATGGAGAATCTAAAAACACTTACACATAACCGTATCATCAACCAACGTTGTCGTTCCATCTAAATGAAACAATACCGTCATATTGTCAAAGTACAAAGCCGCATCGAACTTGTTAATGGAGAACTGACTCCCCGTGGATAGACAATCGCCAAAGTCCCCCGTGTATAACGCCGGATATCGGTCCGCCCGGAAGAGCATCTCGACGCCGTCGTCATTGTAGCCCTCAACGTAGGTTACATTTCTGTAGGCGGCGGTGACAGGCGAGATGAAGAAACCAACGAGAAGGGACCAAAGACATAACATGGGAATAGTCCCGGTGGCTCGTCGTATTGAGAACATTTTGATCTGGACGTCTTCTGTGTCCGTTGCCGGATGTGAAATCCACCACTTGTGAACCAGATACCCAACGAATCTCAAATCCCCTTTTCCGTGCTTCGTGTCGTTCCTTGCTTCCTTCCTTCCTTAACTAGACGAACAATGGTCTTAACCTCGTCAAACCACACACTACATATGTCAAAAATCGATTATAAAACAACCACCTCAATCCAAGTGAATCGGCCGTAATCAACCCACCAATCAATCAACCCAATAAATCGCGTAACAGTGCAAACCAATGTCCGCGAAATGACTGTAATTCAAAGTCCTCGATACCCCGTCTGTCATAAATCCACCACCAAAAGATAATAACGCAGTAGAGTCTGTCTCCGAAGCAAAAAGAATACCCGCAACAAAGAAAAACCAAGAATCCAGGAATGCCAAGAATCGCCGCTTCCTTCCTACTTTTCGTTCTCAATGCTTTCGGCGTCCGCCAGTAGAAATTACCTCCGTCGAGGTTCTATACCCGGGTGGTATCTTCCCAAGACGATTAGGAAGGAGGGACACTGTGAGTTCTGGGGTTATTCAAGTTGCTCTGTAAGTCCCTTACAGGTCGCATTCCACATTCCAGACGGATTGGAATGGATATTTGCGGTGCGTGCCTAGTGAGTGAATGCTATGGTTCGAGAGTTGACATCCGCACACTGACAAATTGTTTGGTGATGACCCGTGCGTTAGATGGCTGGTTTAGCAGATAAAGTAGCTTTCATGCGATTCTTTTGTTGCGGGGTTCGGGATGATTGTTCAATGCGTTTATTGATTACTAGTGGTATCTCACATCGGCCATTACTACATGCATTCTACCGTCTCAAACCCGCACATGGCAAACTTAGCAACTACCAATCAATATCTGGACTCGAAGCCAAGGCGAACATCAATTCTCGTATGTCCATATACTGTCTACTCCAAACAACTCTTGGCACCTCCAAAAAGCCATGAAGCCTAAGCCCAATCGTAATCGCAACACTAGCTGAACATCTCTATCTTTGTCCACATCCTGTCGCATCAAACTAAGCCAAAATGTCCCACCTTAATGCATCCATCCCCTAACTAACACTTTCCAAAAATGTGGCTGATAGATCACTAATCCCACAGGATCTCCCCGTTTTGGACTTTTTCTTTCTTTTGTCTTGGTCCCTGAATATCAGCCTCCTTGTTGAACTACACTACTGTTCGTACAAGACATAAGCCTAACTAACGTAAGCCTAAAAAAAGATGGCATCAGGACTCGTGACAAAAAGCAAAATGATTTTGTTGCCCTCACTCGGAGTCGAACCGAGGACCTTGTCATTACGAGTGACACGCGCTACCACTGCGCTATAAGGGCAATTTGTGTTGCGTTATGCCCGATATGAGACTATTTAGGCTTATATAGATTCCATCATGTGAATTTTGAAGACGCCCAGTCACATTTCACAGACAAAGAACAATAAAACACCATTACAACACACAAAATACTTATTCTGATTCTATAATGGTCATGGGCTAGTACTTTCCAGCCCAGAAAACTCAACACCCATCTTTTGACAAAACTACCTAGGCTCCGATTGCCTTCTTTTCTCCATCATCCCTAAACCTAAGCCGACTTCTCCTCCACCGGAACAACAACATTCGACTTCTTCTCTTCCGACTCAGCAGGAGCAGCACCCTCAGCAGGAGCAGCACCTTCAGCAGCAGGAGCAGCAGCAGGACGCTCACCGCGGGGCTTCTTCTGCTTCTTCTCCTTCTTAACCTTGACAGGCACGACAGGCTCAGGGTAGGCCGTCGCCGAAATCTTTTGCCACTCAGGGTCCGCGTTGTACTCGTTCCGGATAGACTCAGTCAGCTTGGTGAGACCCTCCTCGACGATGCGCTTGGCAATCTGGGGGGTGAGAGAGTCCTCGGCGTAGGCAGCGGCAAGGTCCTTGTAGTTGGTGAAAGTGGTGGGCTCGGTGGCATCCTTCAGAGTGACGGTGACCCGGCCGATGCCGTCGGTGGATTGCAGCTGGCTGTGGGGGAAGATGACGTGTTGGATGAAGGCGAGCACACCATTGCCGTCGGTTTCACGGGGCGCGCAGACGGCCTTGGAGATCTTCTTCTTGATGGAGGCGGCGTCCTCGAGAAGATCAATCTTGGACTTGGGGTCAGAGGAACTCATCTTGCCACCGGAGAGACCAGGAACCATGGGGTTCATCAAGTGGCAGCGGTTCTTGAAACCAAGCTTAGGCATAGCATCGTGAGACAGGCCAAAGATCTTGCGCTGGTCAAGACCACCGAACTCGGCGTCAACACCGAGGTACTCCTCATCCAGAAGCTGCATGAGTGGGTACAGACCATCAGCCATGCACGGCTCACCCAGAACCTTGACGACCTCAGATGCAGCACGAAGAGCATCGTGAACCGACACCTTCTTGGACAGACGGAGGAGATCGCGCGTGTACTCGGGAGTCAACTGGTACGAAGAGCCTCTCACAAACTCCAATCTAGAGATATCCACACCGACAGCGCGCAGCAACGAGCGGATAAGACGCTCATAGTACTGGGCGCGGTTCTCAAGGATCGCCTCGGGCGCCTTGTCAGCGTCAAGGAAGGCGTGCAGGTCGGCAAGGAGAATCTTAACAGTGCATCCGGCCTCAAGGAACTGGGCGAGCTTGATAGCAGGGACGAGGTAAGCAGCGTGGGGACGGCCGGTGGTCGCGGTACCCCAGTAGATCTTAATGTCGCGCTCGGGGAGAATCTTCTTGATGATGTCACCGGAGATGACCTCCTGGAGACCCTCAGTGATGAGGGCGTATTTCTCGTCGGCGGTAAGTTCACGCTTGGCCATTTTGGTGGAACTGGTTGTGCGAGGGTGTTAGTGGTGTTGAGAAGGAGAGGAGTGGCGCTTCGTATAGACGGACCTGGAGAAAAGAAGTCGGTTTGTACCGGGTTGGAGGAGCTGACGTTAGCGGGTCAACTTTTGTTCACGATCTTATCGCTAAGGTAAATGGTACCACCTTAAATGGTACTGTAGGGTAATGACTCAAGACGGCAATGACGCTTAATTGAAGAAATCCTAGGGTTGTTGGATAGCGGGGGAGGGGTTAATGATGGATGTAGGGTTTTATAAAGATGATTTTGTGAAGTTGAAGATGTTAAGTTTACAAAGATGAATATGAGATACCGACCGGTTGATATATTCCATTTTATGAAACATCTGGGTGACTTCCGTTACTCTTTCTCAACGTTGACCTTCCTGAACGAGACAACCTTCAACACCATCTCTAACATCATCTCGTTCCAAAGTCAATGCTTCTTATTTAACCCTAGCGCTACCCCGCCATAGGGTCAACACCCTTTTTCATGACGTAGAGACAATAATTTGATATCTCGAGGCTCAACATTTTCCCAGCCACGACATTGACGTCTGTAGGAGTTGTCCAGGAATACCCCGCATGATTTTCCATGCGGGGATTACCCGTTCCCAAACGTCGTCATTTCACACCTCAAAAACATCAAAATCTACTGGTCGAGAACATGTGCTTATAACCTGGGTAACTGACTGTTGGTGGGGGTAGAAAATGTGACCTTGTTTCGCTTGTCATGTCCTAGAATGGATGAAATCGTGATAACTGCCAAGTTTGATGTGATTTAAGGTGCTTGGCTTGCGTGTATATTCACTAAGAAAAGAAGTACAAGTTCGTGCTAAGTGTTTGGAGATGATCTCCGAGGTCGCCGGGGTGCAACATACGTGTGTACATACAGTATCTTGACCAGGGAAAAAAGTGGCACCAACGGAGTATTGTTCTGTGAAACAATCCAGCCAACCCGGTCAACAAACTATAAGCCTATCTGACTGTATACGAGAACTAGTCTGAACCCACCTCAGCCTCATAAGATTCAACTGCCATGGGAAGTCCCACAACCGGCAACCAAAAGCCCCGACCACCGCGTACACATACAACGGAACCCGCCGGCCCCGGAGTCTCCCAACCAACCAGGCATATCAAAAAAAAACCCACGGAAGCCATTCCTTTGTTCGGAACCCACTCCAGAGCAGGCACCAAAGAAACCCATTAAACCCATATACCCGTAGACAGGGGCTTCGTGACGCCTTCGCAGTTTCCCGAGCACGTCATTTTGGGGCCAAGCGTTCAGGGCTCCTCCTTCGGCACCCACCATCCATGGGCTGATAGAAAAATCAGGGCGCAATGTGAACTATAGAATGCCTGCGCTGAGTGGTTTTGTGGTGCCAATTAGGGCGGTTGATCGGAGTCGTTGTTCTTATTGTTGTGGTCGTATGGCAGGTTACCGGTGGCAGGATGAGAGGCTCACCAATCTGCGATGAGATTGGTCAGCCATGACGTCTTGTTGCATCCATGACTGCCATCATTTTGGGGGTAATCGGGACTTTGTCTATAGGTCAACTATAGTTGCCGTGACATTTCAAAGACCCAGTAACTGTAGTATTCTGCAATATGATGGATTTTCACATTGTTCTAAGCACATGTACATCTTACAAGATTCTGCCATTATACATAGTGTAACGCACCTCCCCAGGGTACTTCCGTGGTCTAGTCTTCCGGAATTAACCAGTCAAGATACACAGACGACATACCCATCATCGTATATGTTCCGCCACGGCCAACTCTCGTCTCGCCGCCATGTCTCCGGGGCAAACGGAGCCAATGCCAAGCTGACTTTTGCAGTGCTACGTATCTCCAGCCCCGTCTGCAAAGGTGCCTCAACTGACCGCCCCCCGTATGATTCACGGACACCCGGTGGTGGCTATCTGACAAGGTCCGGCGGGCCTAAACTAGGCGTTGCGGTTGTTTCAATTGGCTCCTCCCAAGACACCACTCAACATTCCTAAGCTGTCTTGAGACTTATTAATGAAAAGAGTCAAACTCCATTTCACCCATATCCCCTGTCGGCCACTAAAGTCGGCACCCCTGCGGCGCCACTTATAGGCCAGAGACCTGTTCCTTCCGTGTGCCATCAGCGTCCCACTGCCCCTCGTTCTATGAGCCAACTAAGGATTCCAAGACAATTATCAAGCGACCACCGCTTTCCTGTTTAAAGATAGACCTACTTCCCGATTTTCCTCTCCTTCTTTCCCTTTTTCTGTTCTTGCTTCCTTCCCTAGTGACCGGTTTTCATACCACAATCATCACTTAACCTTTCCTCACACGAATACAAAAAATGGCCACCCCTACCCCCCACGGCGGTGTCCTTAAGGACCTCTTCGCCCGCGATGCTCCTCGCCACGCTGAGCTTACCGCTGAGGCCGAGAAGCTGCCCGCCATTGTCCTTACTGAGCGCCACCTTTGCGATCTTGAGTTGATCCTTAACGGTGGTTTCTCTCCTCTTGAGGGTATGTTTCTACCTACCTTCTACATGCGGATAGTCGCACCTGGGAATCTTGTGTTTTTAGAAGTCAATGACGCATACAGTTTCCCCCAGTTGTAGACTGCATGCAGATATTCACATGTCATGATAAACGGCTAACACGTGCTTTGTCGCACAGGTTTCATGAACGAGAAGGACTTCAACGGGTACGATACCACATGCCTTACTCGGCCATACTTTCGTCGTCCCATTGTCACTGCGCAATGGAACAAGTCGCCTTGAGTGCAACCACATGAATGCCCATGATACTAACTACAATTTTCTTCATATCAGTGTCGTCGCCGAGAACCGTCTTGCCAGCGGCGTTCTTTTCTCCATGCCCATCACCCTCGACGCCTCCCAGGAGACCATCGACTCTCTTTCTCTCAAGGCCGGTTCCCGCGTCGTCCTCCGCGACTTCCGTGATGACGCCAACCTCGCTATCCTGACCATCGAGGACATCTACAAGCCCGACAAGTGAGTCCAAATTATTCCCGTCCACCACCCTCCGGCTTATTCCCCTTTCTTAATCGTCATCTCATCGCGCAAAAAAATTACTCGCTTTTGTCTTTGACATCCAGCTTGAAATTTTGAGTGGATCCTGCGATGGCATCATCGCCAAAACACTTCCGGAAGGAGCGGCAAATTTAGTAAACCCGCAGCACTAACACCGAATTAGGGTTAACGAGGCCATTAAGGTCTTCGGCAGTGACGATGACACCCACCCCGGTGTTAAGCACCTGTTTGACGTCGCCAAGGAGTTCTACATTGGTGGTAAGCTTGAGGCTATCAACCGCCTTGCCCACTATGACTTCCTTGACCTGCGCTGTAAGTTTTGATATCCGAGTGACCCCCCTACTGGCTATGTCGGGCTGAAACTAACCTATGTCTTCTTTCCCCCTGGATAGACACTCCTGCCGAGCTCCGCGCTCACTTCGAGAAGCTTGGCTGGCAGCGCGTGGTTGCGTTCCAGACCCGCAACCCCATGCACCGTGCCCACCGTGAGTTGACCGTCCGCGCTGCTCGCTCCCAACAGGCCAACGTCCTCATCCACCCCGTCGTCGGTCTTACCAAGCCCGGTGACATTGACCACTTCACCCGTGTCCGTGTCTACAAGGCTCTTCTTCCCCGCTACCCCAACGGCATGGCCACTCTGGCTCTTCTTCCCCTTGCCATGCGCATGGGTGGTCCCCGTGAGGCCATCTGGCACGCTATCATCCGCAAGAACCACGGTTGCACTCACTTCATTGTCGGCCGTGACCACGCCGGCCCCGGTAAGAACAAGAACGGCAAGGACCACTACGGTCCTTATGATGCCCAGGAGGCTGTTACCCAGTACAAGGAGGAGCTTGGCATCCAGATGGTTGAGTTCCAGGCCATGATCTACCTTCCCGACTCCGACGAGTACAAGCCCGTTGACCAGATTCCCGAGGGCACCCGCACCGCCAACATCTCCGGTACCGAGCTCCGCAACCGTCTCCGCACCGGCAAGGAGATCCCCGAGTGGTTCTCGTACCCCGAGGTCGTCAAGGTTCTGCGCGAGGAGAACCCCCTGCCCGCCGCCAAGGGCTTCACCATTCTGCTTTCGGGCTACCAGAACTCGGGCAAGGACGCCATTGCCCGCGCGCTCCAGGTCACTCTCATGCAGGGTGGTGGCCGTCCCGTTTCCATGCTTCTCGGTGACACGGTGCGTCATGAGCTGTCGGCCGAACTCGGCTTCAGCAAGGAGGACCGCGATAAGAACGTTGCCCGCATTGCCTTTGTGGCGTCGGAGCTCTCGCGTGCCGGTGCCGCCGTTATTGCTACCCCCATTGCCCCCTTTGATGCTGCGCGTAACTCTGCCCGCGCGCAGGTTGAGAAGTCTGGTGGTGTCTTCTTCTTGGTGCACGTTGCCACTCCCCTTGAGTACTGCGAGAAGACTGACCGTCGCGGTATCTACAAGCGCGCTCGCGCCGGTGAGATCAAGGGTTTCACTGGTGTCGATGACCCGTATGAGATCCCCACTAACGCCGACCTGGTTGTCGACTGCGAGAAGCAAAACACCCGTGCTATTGTCCACCAGATCATTCTGATGCTCGAGAGCCGTGGTCTCCTCGACAGAGTGTAAAGAGAGTTTGTAGCTGGTGGTTGACGTTCAAAAAAGCTGGCCCAACAGATGCCGGCACTTGTACTTGCTTGACTTTGTTTGGGATGTTTTACTTGTTGTCTTTGTTTGAATATAATGCGGAATGATACCTACCCATTTAACCCTGGAATCCCATGAATGTGTGACCCATGATAAGAACAGAGGACCGGACTTTGTAAGCGGGTGGCGTGAGCACTCGGTTGTGTATCTCGAGTTCTAGATGGTGGTCTTTGAACTGCGGTGGAACACGGAATAACGGTACATTGTGGATGCAAGCTATTCCAGTACGTATGTACATATGTAGGTAGTAAGCAAGTCATGGAAGAGTTGTCTTCCGGTCCGACATGTGTTGAATTTTTCATTCCAAGGCTCATTCCAGAATCAGGCAGCAGAAAATTCAAGGCTACTTGTTTGGGACATGAACGGAATCATCCTGCTACTTGTGTTATACTGGGCTTCTACGCTTTCTAGATGTACCGAGTACTTGGCACCCATGGCCCGCATCGAGCAGACCGCTAGTTCAAAGGTTTCATGTGCAGCTGGAGTGCAGATGGGATGCAGGTAACAGACTAGGGTGGGGAGCTGTACATATGTATGCTGTATGTATGGACGGCAACATGTAAAAAATCGGTGGAGAGAGAAATCTACAAGTCGTTTGTGCCTAACACGTTTACATGTTAAGTGGAACTCGATCCAAGGTTTGTCTACAGCGTGGCTGTTGCACAGTGGCTTCAAGCCAGAATTCCAACCTCCTTCTCTACTGGGTGACTTGATCACTGTGACGGCCATGTCTCGCTTGCAATTGTGGCAACAAACTGCTGTCAATTATGAGGTTGGGGGGTGGAGACAGGGCTTTAGCATACATTGGCCACAGGCCAAAAATAGAAATGCAATTGGTGAATGATTCCGAATAAACGACTTCACTCCCTATATTGATGAAGCCGAAAAGATCAAGTTCACAGAAGGGCAGAGGGGGGCCAAGCAGAAACATAGGAAGGTCTCGTGGTAGAACCCCTTGCATGCACTACAGGTAGAACCCCTCATGCGAAGAGCCAGCTCCTCCGTTGGGCATCAATGGTTCCCGCTTCGCATGTAAGGTACAAACGAACATCAGGTGCGAGTCGATACACATGCAATGTCAATCCCGCTGGATTCGGAGAAAGTGCAATGGAAAAGAAGTATTGCTTCTAGTGGAAAGACCCGGATGTCCCCCATGGGAATCCGTCAAGACCGCGTCTGACTGCTTTTCTGGTTCTAATACAACGTGTTACTAGGTTGGCGGTCCGTAAGTTATTTACTTTGTGGTGATCTTTAGAGTGATCTGTTTTTTTGATGATGTTTGTGTATGTAGGTGTAATTGTTGTAATTTTTCAACGACGACTTGATATCGCTTGACTTGGTCTCAATTGATGACGTTGAATGGTAGGGTTAAATAACCCACTGACGTCAAAGTCTTCCAAAAACAGCGACACAATAGAACTACAAGTGTCATGAAAAGGAAAGAGTGCAAGGTTGATATAAGTACAGTATCCATTGTGTATACACGACATATCACGTCTGTCCAAGTAGCCACTGATAAGGTTTGGTCTCGATTTTGGGTCCAAAAAAGCTGTGCATTTACGACATGCACCTAACCATTTGGTGATTGTTATTCCATCGTTTGGAGTGACAAGGAACAATCCCAGACTAGTAGACTACTACAATTGTGAGCCCCTTAGGAGAAGGTTCTTAGCTCGAGCAATATGTCTCACTGACATGACAGCAGCTCATGTAATTCAAGTTACGTTTGTAGCTTGTAAACGAAGAGTCAAATATGTGCTCAGAAGATATGTATTCCAGATATCTGGAACATATTTTTTCAATGGAGATGCCATGGTAGTCGGATTGTTAGCCCCAGTTAATCAGATCCTGTCCTGCACTTAAGCGCATTCAGCCGGGTTTCCCAGCCCTTCATAAATACCCGGAACCGGGCATCCGTACTTTTTATTTACGGATCTAGTGTATACTTGATACCGGCCAAGACGATACGGATAGATATAGATTAAAGACTATTCATGTTCAGCCACATTCTATTAAACATTCATTAGTTGAGGCCGTGAGAACAAACATTACTTCTGGTTCACTTGGTTGGCGCCAGGACCAAAGTGGGGAGGGATTGCAAGGTGCAAAATGCAGTCAATTCGTTCGGTTCTGGGCTATATAGCTACCCAACCAACTTGATCCAGCCGCCCGAGTTTGCTTTGCATATGTATGTATGTATACAACAGAAGGGCTAATAGGCTGTTCCCGCACTGATCGTCGCCTGTTCTACTACTTATACGGGCCTCACTGATGTATAGTTAGCCGGTTCGGTGGCTGTCACATGCACTTTAGTGGGATCATACCCCTCTGTATAATGTATGTATGAATGTAAAAAGCCTTTTGTTGGGCATCTTTACCCGTTGTCCGCTTGACAAAGTTTCTTGGTTCTCCTCCGGGAATTGTTTCTTCCGTTAGGTATTCATGGAAAGTGACTGAAGTTTTCTGAAAAATCATGAATACAAGTCTCACTACAAACTAAAGCACCTACAACATCATACATATTATCTTCTGCTTACTTTCATCATCATCGTTTGGGTTATATTTTCCGTACACCCCACCATTTTACCGAAACCAACCAACCAACCACGCGATAACTTCGTTAAACCTCAAACCCTACCCCTCTTCTCCGGAAGCTTCCCTCTCGGCATCACGAAAAAAACTAGATATCCCCGATTCAAAAGCTCAAATAGGAAGCTCTCTTTAGATCGACAGAATTACGGTGCTGCTCGTCCATCAGCCCTTTCTTTCTGTTAGTCTTTACATACGGCCCGCTTGTCCAGACCGATCGACTTTGGATTTACATCATACTTTACAGTCATAATCACTCTACTTGTTGTTGGTGGTCTGTTCAGTCTGCCGCTCGCTCTTCCTCTTCTTCCTCTGTGCTCTTCTGTGCTCTCTTCCTATTCTTCCTTTTCTTGACTAGGTGGCTATCCAGTATTGCATCCTCCACTGAATCTTGTCTGCCGTTCCCTTTTTTTTCTTGTTCTTTTTTGGCCTACATACTTCTTTCATCCTGTCTGTCTTGTCCCTTTTTTTTTCTCTATTTTTTCTTCTCTCTTTCTCCTCTCTTCCTTCTCCGCAAATTCATTGCACACGCACGGAGCACGTCTTGAAGCTACCAAAGTTACAGACAGACTCCTCCTTGGAATACCGCGAGTTCTCAACTTGAACCAAACTCCAACCTAGCTCTAAACTAGGGCATCTGTACTTTGTCAAAGTACCTTTTTCGGCTTTCTTCTTTTTTTTACTTTTTGCATCCACCATTCTTTTGAGCCCGTTTTTATAGGTCTCAATTCTTCTGGCTTGTCCTTTTTGTTTTTGTCATACACGAAAAAAAACGACCACTGGATACCCAACTTGCCAGTTTCTTCCGGTTTCGTTCTCTTGTAGAACCATTGAACTCAGCTTCAGCGCCCCATTGTATCATCATCTTTGCATACCAGAAAAACGAAAAAAAACCACACCACCTACTATTGCTCGCGACACGCTTCACCAACATAATTGACACAGTCTTCTTCTGCATGGCCGTTGTCTTCTACGCCCGCAATCATGTCTGCTAAGAGCGAAGTTATCGACGGGGCCGTCAGCGCCGTAGACACTGCAACTAATCTGACTGCGTCCCCCCGTGAAAGCAAGGAAAAAAGACGTGAATCTTCCCGAGAAAAAGATAGAGAAGAGAAGCGAGACAAGGACAAGGAACGGGAACGGAGATCGCGACCCGATATTGAACGCAGCAAGTCTCATAGAGAGCATTCGTCAAAAAAGGACAGAGAACGCGACCGTGACAAGGAACACCGCTCGCCCAAGTCGACTACTTCATTCTTCAGCCGTCTACGCCCTACCGATAGTGAAACTAGCCATTCTTCCTCTATTCGTCGCTCCCGCAGTAACCACCACCCGAAATCCTCTAAGCTGGACGATATGCCGTCTCCAAGTGACATGATGGGCGATTTTGGTCGTCTGGCCGCTTCCGGGGTCAGCGCCGATCGTGTGTCTGTTCCCTACCCCAGTTTCAGTAAGACGCACAGCAAGGAGGCCGTCGGTAGTCGTGAGGATGTTTCCACCACATCACAGATGCGCGCTGTTAGCGGAAGCAGTGCCGCACTCAAGGCCAATGGTGATCCTATTACACCCGAAGCTACTGATTTAGGCTCCGGTTCAAGCAAGAAGAGAAGCAGCAAGACACGATCCCGTTCTGTAGATTCAGCCCATGAACGTCGCTCCACAACCAAGTCTCATGCGCCACCGAGTCCACCGGATACCGAAGATTTCAGCCACCAACCGAATGCCTCCATGGCCCGCTCCTCACGCAGTCGCCGTGTACCAGGAAGTGAGACCGGCACAATCACCGAAGACCGCCCATCCAAGTCACGGGTCTCCGAGCTGGCTCGGGGTGAATCCTCGCGAGTCAGCCGGCGCAAGAGCTCCAGCTCCAGACTTTCGACACATTCGACATCCACCCCGCGCGTTTCCAGCTCCCGCGAGACTCTTCGTGCCCGCGACAGTGACCGTATGTCCCGTAGCGGCTCCACAGTTAAGGGCTCCCGGTTGAGTATTCGCAGCTCCAGCCACCGCAGTAGTACCAAGAAGAGATCAGACCATGATCACGACCATGAGCGCGAACGCGAGCGTGACCGGGAGCATGATCAACGCCCCCGCGAACGTCGACACCGCCGCCACGATTCGTCCTCGGAAAGCGCCCAGGACTCGTCTCCCAAGACGCCGACACAATTACAGAATCTGGGATTCCCCGATGGATCTATCGTCGAAGGTGAGAAGAGTCCCATTATTGAAATCCACGCATCAAGATCACGATCGTCCCGGTCGTCCCCATCATCCCATTCCGGTAGCACCAGATCAGAGTCTTCCGTGCCAGACAGCCCCGTGTGGGATGTCCGGGACGGAGCCCTGTCCGGTGAACCGCCGTCTCCAACTCCGTTTTCCGCTCCTCCACCACCACCACCTCCTCCTCCACCGCCACCCATACTGAGTATCCAAGAAACCCCACGCGTCGATTATTTGATGCAGAATGGCGGCCTGCCACAGACCATTTCAAAGCAGTTCCTTTCCGTTGTTGCCCAGACCCGAGTCCAGCGCACAGCTCCCAATGTCCCGGCCCTCAAGGGAGCCGAGATGTTCTTTACGCCCTTTTTCAACCTGCTAGACCAATACAACACGGTCATCGCCAAGAGCGGCTCCATTGCCGTTGCCACCGGACATCGCTCTGTTGCCCGCCGCTTGCTCGACCGCCTGGAGCGCGTCTTCTCTCGCGAGCTGCCCCAAGAAGGTTGCTCGTGTCTGGTATGCGAGCACTCTGAGTATCCCCACCACGGCCTTAACTGGGGCGAGGTTCTCGAGCAAGTTAGCGGTCGCGCCAATCTCCCCGTGTGGCCTCCGTTTGATATCGGCACTCTCGGCATAAAGGCCGTCGACCAGCATATTGACCCGGATGCGCCTCCCCGGCCCTCATCTCCTATTAACCTCGATCCTGATCTGAACGAAGAGTTCCGTGAGCATTATTTACGCCAGACGCAGAAGGTCCGTCAGGCGGTTGATCGCTGGATGACCAAGTGTGCCGATGCCCCGGCTCCACCTCCCCAGGATATTGACGATGAGACACTCACTTTTGCCATTCTGACCAACTTGAGCACCGACGACAAGCCCTTTTTCAACGCTATTTTGACCGGCTCTCGTGAACTCCAACCGCCAACCAGAGCCCCTACGCCTTTCCGCAAGAACCGCTCCGACCTTATAACCAAATCTAGCGCCGCCCTTCAACAGCTGTACAGTCTGCCAACGACTCCTAGAGATGCCGAGACAGCCCTGTTCCTTATTAAGCACCCCGAGACTCACGACTTGCTCTGCACCATTTCCGCTATTAACCCCTCTGAATGGGAGATTCTCACTTCTGGTCGCTTTGATGGGTTCCTTTGGTCTGGTGCTGACAACGGTGGTGACATGTCTCCCGGCGGCATGCTCGGCCCCGACCGTGGT
Source organism: Huntiella moniliformis (assembly GCA_000712465.1). Taxonomy (NCBI): domain Eukaryota; kingdom Fungi; phylum Ascomycota; class Sordariomycetes; order Microascales; family Ceratocystidaceae; genus Huntiella; species Huntiella moniliformis. The sequence goes on from JMSH01000080.1 coordinate 20,377, forward strand.
GAGGGTGTCAACTCTCGCATGAGCTTTGGTGGTTCCCGCTCCGGCACTCCCCTTCAACGTCCTTATTCTCGCTCAGCAACCGCCACCCCCGCATCATTCATGTCGTCAGCTACAGTTCCCGCTCCAGCCGGCAAGCAAGCCGTCTCTGTCGACGAAGAGGCCGAGATCGCCGCCCTCAATGAACTGGAACTGGAAATCTTCAACGGCATGGAAGCTCTTGAGAACGCCTTCGAGACTCTCCACCTTCATGCCCAGACTGTACGGACTGCCCTTCGCCAGCGCTCAGCCGGTCTTGCTCAGGGTCTCCAGATGCGTAAGCGTCCTGAGGTTCTCCCTGGTTCTGGTAACAGCTTTGCTTCTAACTATGAGCGGCCGCCTTGGGCTGCGGAGGGTGAAGAAGATGATGATGATGCCTGGGCTGATGATATTGATATGATTGCGCCGGATGATTCGGCATCTAATGTGGCTAGCAACCGCAGACCTCAACATAAGAGAAGACAACAGGAGCGGAAGACACCCGCGCCTATTGAGGAAGAGGATGAAGACTTCTAAGTCTTGTATCCCCGTCCGTTATTTTTTCTTGCCTTTTTCTTTCACATTCGCACTTCGCCCTCTTTACGCTACTCTTGTTTTTAATTTTGGTTTTGTTCTGGAGATGTTACGAACTTATGACTTGTTGATAGTTTTTCTTTTTCTTTCTCTTTTTGCTGTTTCTGTTGGCTACGACCTATTTGTTAGTTTTGCTTTTTCTTTTTTCATTTCCCCTGTGGGATAGCACTTCGCTATCTTCCAGACTACTGTGTTTCTTTGGTTGACATCGGGTGGTCTTGTCGGATTGATAGAGGTGCACAATGGCCGTTGAATTACTTGTTAGTAATACAAAACCTTGATGAATTACACGTTATTCAAGTATTACAAGATGTGTTTAGGGTTAATGAGGGGATGTCGTGGTGTTTGAAGCGGAATCTGAGATGGGAAGCTACGATAACCGCTATGTGAACCAATAGAGACCCTTGACCTGGGTTAGTTTTATATAGACTTGAATGTATACAGACACCAGCCACATTTCCACGTACAAGATAAGCAGCGAGTAATTTATGCGCAAAATCTGGCGTTCCTTTTTTTTCCTTTTTCTCGGCCTTCATTTACGAGTATAAAACGCCTGCCTAGTTCCACCACCAAGACAAGAAACAGAAGCTTAAAAAGGGTCCAGCATCCCTTATCCCCTGCGCAGTTCAGGCCATCTTTCGCTCGTCCGTCGTCATAGCCACAATAGCTTCCTCCAGGTGTTGTGAAATCCAGCAAAAATCCATCCTTCGCAAGTCTTGATACTCTGCCTCCTTATTCGACGGAAACCAAGCTGCGCAAAAATGGCAAACGAAGTCCACGAGGGCGCATCTATTCAGGAACAGTTGATTGAGGCTTGTCGCCGGAATAACACGGAGTTGTTAGAGGAGCTTATTGCCTCGGTGGAAAGTGAGGATGAGTTATCCCGTTTGTTGAATGATACTACGACGGTGTTGGGAAACCATCTTTATCATGAGGCTGCTACTCAGGGCCACTGTGAGTTTTTTTCTTCTGGAGGTCTCCCTTGAGTTAATAGGTTACTAACCCCCCCTAAAAGACGACGTCATCGATATCCTTCTCGACCAACCCAACTTTGAATGCGACCCAGTAACCCGTCGCGAAGGCTCTACCCCACTCCACCTCGCGATATCCTGGATCAACAGCACCTCTCCCGAGAACAAGCCCTTCGGCAATGAACTTGTCAAGATGATGATTGAGGCGGGAAGTAACCCTCGACACAAGAACCGTAACGGAGTGACCCCGTTGCAACTGATAGATCCGTCGAATAAGGAGCTTAAGGAACTTATTCTGGAGCATGAGTTCACAGAGATGAATGCCGGTGATTTCATTGATGCGGATGAGGCACCGAGAGGGGCCCCGCCTAGCTTGCCAAAGGGGGGACCACCGCCACTTCCTGGGTCGGCGGCACCGGCTGTTCCAGTGGGTGGTGGTGATGATGACGAATTTAGTGGAAGTGATGAGGAAGATAGAGCGGAGTGGGAACGTCAACGGGGACGTCGGTAGATGTACATATGGTTTAGAGATATCAGAACAAATCACCTAGTCAATACACATAAAGACACAAAATTCAAAGGTCCATCAAGACAGCAGTTTTGAAACAACAGGCGCAAGGAGCGCAAGAGAGATTATATCAAGCATAAAGCACAAATAAAACGCCCAAGCCAAAATAAAACAGAAAAGCAGCAGATATACGCAGAAAAAACAACATGAGAAACAAACACATCAGCCCAGTATCTCATCAAGCAGGCCACCCAGTCAGTCTCTCTCAACACTAGACTCAGCCCATACACTTGGTAGATAGATATATCCACCAAATCATCATGTCACTCCCCTTTTAGTCCCCCGCACAACCAGCAAGAGACTACCGGAACCGCGCACGGCAGCGACCCATGACTTCACCTTGGCACACCAGCTCGGCGCTGAACTCGGAACCGTCCAGCGTCAGGTAGATGTCGAAGTAGACACGGTAGAAGGTGCCTTGTGCCGTGTCCATGCGTTCGAAGTCCTTTTCGAGGTTCTTGCGGGACAGATCTGACGTCAGAGTGACGAGCTCCTTGATGCCTATTGAGATGAGTCTTGGTTAGTATATTGGGAAGATAAATGACTTGGGGTAGAAACTTACGAGGATCCTTGGTGTACTCTGGGCAGACATCCTCATCAGAAGCGTAGAGAATATCCTCGTACATGAGGGTAGCACCTGGCGCCACCTGTCTGAAGAAAGAGACCTTGACTGGCTCACCAATCTTGACCTTTTGGCCCTTTTGCACAAAGATTTGTCTGGTGAACTTGCAGCGGTCCTTGCCATCAAGCGAGGGCACACGGTAAGCTTCTGGGTGGTAACCTTCCTTGAAGGGCTGAAGGGTAGCCATGAGGTAGTGACGACGAGCCACACGGTGGGTAATAACACGCTCTGTGATACCAGCAGTGACGGCACCCTTGACAATGGCAGCCACGGAATCCATGGGACGGACAACCTTGCTCTGGAATTGCGGTGGCACGTGAAGTTTGATCTGCTGGAAGAGGTACTCTGAGGCACCGAAACCACCGACAACAAGAATGTTCTGCAGCGGCCGGTTCTGGGCCTGGATGGCAATGATTTGGTTACGAACGAGCTCCAGAATACGGTTGACGACGGGGTCAAAGCACTGGAGAATCTCCTCGTTGGTGAAGGTCATGTAACCTTCCTCGATACCGGCTTCAGGGAACTCGGCCTCAATGCCGACGTCAACAGCCCACGTAGAGCCGTTGTTACGGAAATCAGCTTTGATACGGTTCTCAAAGTCCATGATGCACTTGGCGTACACACGACCAGCCGTCTTGCTACCCTCAGGAAGCTTCATCTTGCGAATCTTGGTGCGCAGAATGTTGCTGAAGTTACGGTTAAGCGCAGTAGAACCGCAAGAGTCACCAGAACCAGCAGTGCACTCGGCAACAGTGAACGGGTTCTCATCCTCCACTTCGTACGCAATCAAATCGACAGTACCACCACCGCAATCGACAATGAGCACGGCATCGTGGACCTTGAGGTTGAGAAGACCAGCCTTGGAGCAGAAGAGGGCAGCAGCCTCGGGCTCCGAAACTAAAGTCAGACGGTTGTCGTTTTCGTCGCGGAGGAAACCAGCCTGGATGGCAGCAGCACGTGTGGCTGCCTTACCGGCATCGTTCCAAATGGCAGGAACGGTCAGATAGTACCGAATGTTGCGCTCTTCACGGTTGAAAACTTCACCAAGGGCCTTTTGAAGGGCAGCACGCATAGCCTGGCGCAGCTTGAAGAGGTAGTCGGCGGCGACATCAATCTCGGACTTGCCTGGGGGCAGAGGAGGCAGGTTGATAGGATCGATGTAGGTGTTACCGCTAAGCATAAGCTGCAGCTTGAACCACTCCACCTTTTGAACACCAGGTTTCGGATAACCAGTGGGGGCAAGGGCATCGGCAATATCGGGACCCCAGCCCACCACCTTCTGATACTGGTCGTAGTAAAGGACAGTGGGGATCTGAAAAGAGATAGGGGTTAATACGATGACTGAATGAAAAAAGGAGACAATGGACTAGAGACAAACCTTTTGCTTGGTGTACGAACCAGCACCGGGCCATTCGGTGATGATATCTTCCTTGGCTTCGTTGTTGGTGGCGAAAGCAAAGGCGACACCAGAGAAGGTGGTACCCTGAAAGAAGTGTTAGCTTACAAAGGCTTATTACGGTTAAGAACAAAGGCGACATACGAAATCGATACCAACAATCAGCTGCGACTTGTTGCGGGCTTCGGGCTCACCAGTGCCCGGCGCACGATAGCCAGGCATGTTGTTCGGCTGAGGAGGGGGAGCACCGTAACCACCGGCCCCCTGTTGCGGGGGAGGACCACCGTAACCGGCAGCGCCGGGATAAGCGGGAGGACCACCCATTGGGTTCATCTGTTGCTGGTATCCGGGGTTGGCGCCGGTGTTGATAGGCGGTGGGCCTCCCACCATCTGAGCTGGAGGGATGCGGCCAGGACCGGCGGCTAGCGGACTAGTACGGCCCATCTGGCCCTGTTGCGGCGGGGCGCCGTACTGCGAGGGGTAACTCTGGCGCTGCATGGCTTGTTGTTGGGCTGGCGAGTACTGCTGATTGGCCTGAAGATGGGCGGGCAATGAAGGACTTGGAGACGGGGCGCGGTTGTCTTGAAGCAGCAGCTGCTGCTGATGCGGATGCACAGGAACCTGTGGTAAGGAATAACGGCCGCCAGGGGCGACAGACTGCGAATCGGCGGTGGGATTCGGAGTGGGGTTTGTGCTGGCCGAAGGTGAGGCCACAGAAGGAGCGGCGGAATTTGAGGTCGAGAGGGGTGCCGGAGAAGGAACAGCTCCGGGGCCTGATGGAAGGCCGGTACGTGAGGGGGGAGTCTGCACCGACGATGACGACGGCGAAGAAGACTGGAGATTGGCAGCTGTAGATTTGCGTTTCCCAAAGCCAAACGTGGACTTGAGCCGGGAACTCATATGAGCAAAAAGGAAAAAGAAAGAGAAGATTAAAAAGGGAAAAAGAGGAGAAAAAAAGAAGAAAGGGCCGTAATAAAGGAAGGCCGAGCAGACACACTACAGCAGACGACACAGGAACAGAGCGAGTAGAATAGGTTGGGTTTAGGACTGTTTGGTTCGTTCGGGGACACTCTGAGGACAAGGAACGAGAAGCCAAGCCAGGCAAAGAGGCACTTCAGCCAGGTTCCCAGTGATTTGCGTGCGGGTTTTACCTTGCTTTGGGGTGGTATAGTGGTTGTTATCCACAGAGACGAAGATAGAGGGGTATAGGGAAGCTTTGTAGGCGTCTTAGCTTTCACTAGAGAACAAAAACGGGGAAAAAAAGGCAGTGCGAGTGAGCGAGCGAGAGAGGGAACTGAATGAACGGCACAGCACAGTCGTCGCAAGGCCGCCTAATAGAGAGGGGGGCTCATGGAAACATAGGTGGGCTTCTACAGGGCAGGGGGTGCAGTATCTTGGAAGTAGGTTAGAAAAGAGCAGTGCATTTGTAGGCGAGTGAGTGAGCCATAACCAGATAACCAGATGATTAGAGAAATGGATGGTGAGTATTTGGGTAGAGTAATGTCAGATTTGGTGAGACTAAAGAGGGGAAAGAAGAATAGAACAATTATAGTTGAAGTGACAGTATCTATATGTATGTATTCCTAAATGTAGAGTACATTTGTGTGTACATAGAATATGAGCATGACTACCACTACTACATTATATGCGGACTATGATTTTGAGGCGCTTAATCAGGAACTACGAGAAAACAAAAACATATTCAGTCTAAGTCCGATTGTCTATCTCAGGCCATAATCAAGTCAACCGTTTCTCACTTTCTTTTCCTCTTTTTCTACTTCCTATTCAACCAACAAACAAACCAAACCAACAAGGCTACCATCAAAAAATCCCTGACTGAACTGTAAAAGACACCGCCGTAAGCACAGGGCATGGAAAGTCAAATCAGTAAAAAAGTGGCCGACAATGGCACATGGCAAGCCGCCTAGCCCAACATAAGACGGATAAATGGCACACAAAAATGTCGTGGGAATGCCTTCTATCTATGGATTCCCAGTTCAATTGAGAAGGAATATCCTGTATCTGGACCTTGTTAATTGACCTTGCAGCTGTCTCCTTTGACTATCTTTATGGGTTTGCCACATATAATTACTCTTTGATACTCGACTGACTCGTCCATTTGCTGATGCTCTCAGCTTGACGATGGACTTACATACATAGATATTTGCCTCGTTCTTATACTGGGATCAAACTCTAATCTATACGGGATATTTCAATTGGCCTCTTCGCTGACCAACAAGTGCCCCCAACTCGGCGCCCTCTTTCTTCTTATTCTTCTCGGCTGTACTCTCACATATCAAAGTACGCCTCTACAAGAAACATGCGCAATAAATAGATTTGTCTGGACCATCTACGATTTAATAACTTACCATCTAATGATCTACCCTTTTTAACAAGCTCATATCTTGATGTTGAGAGCTTAACATCCCTATAGACCCTCTGTAACTAAACCCGTATAACTCATCATCTTCGTCTTCAAACATTACTCTCCGTAAACTCTCCGAATACACAATGTGTCCATCCAATACACTTTCATCCATCTACAAATCTTACATAATTCCCCAATATTCTTTCAGGGACATTATGTTTCCATTAACATCAACACGAGCTTTCGTTCCTTCCCTTCCCTTCCCTCCTTCATTCCTATTATTTTCACTTGGCTTATTCCTGTTTGTTTCTTCTTCAACCGTCTTCGTAGGACAGCCACTTGGACATGTCGTATTTACTAGCTCATGGGCCGGGGACTGCCCATAGATCATTCTAAATCGGCTACATCAACCAGGGCGTTTTGTCAAGCTCCCTTTTTTCTCTTCTTTTCTTTCTTTTATGATATCATCACAATCCAAGTGTCTTATGTTACTTTTTTTCTTTGTCTCCTCCTACTGCTCCTCGTCTCCCTATATACCCTAAATAATCCTAGTATATAACCCCGACCTCAAATGGGCCATGTGCAGAATTATGGCGCCCGATTCTATCCCTTTCACACCAAGCCCACAAAGATGGCTTGCATTTTGAGGCCGTTTCTCACCAACCAACTTATTTGTGTACACATGTAAACAACAAACTCTCTGTTGTTCAAGTACATACATACCTATGTACACTACTTTCTCTTCGCTGATCCCCTCCAAAATCCTTTTTTTTGCCTGTTCGGGGAACCGGTCAGTAACATCTGTACTTAGCGTTGGGAATTCCCCCCTCCCCTGCCCTTGGTTTCTATTTTTGCTCCTTCCCTTCCCCTCCCCCACCGACTCGTGATCTAAGCTGGTAGAAAAGATGACCCACCATAGCTACGTAAAGATATTCTGTACCATCAACTATAAGAGAAATTCGGGAAAGACCGCTTCCTTGGTGTCTTGACATATTCATAGAGAAACTTGACGATGGATTATCTCTAACTGCTGTGCCTCGTTGCGGGAAATGGAGAAGCGCCATGTCGTTTGCGTGTGCCTAGGAGGAACCCCACTAAACATCGACCATCTCCCTACTACTACAAAATCCAAGTTTGCTTATGCCAAGGCCCCCCTTCTTTGACATCGGCTCCAAGCCAACAAAGAAGCGAGCAGGTCCGTTAACACATCACGGTATATCCCAACACGTCTCCACACCCAAATACTCTTCTGTCCTCCCCAAAAATCGACTACCTGGTTGCCATTACGAATCCATCTCCATTTCCTGAATTAAACATGACGTTTACCCCCATTGGCCCTCGCACAAATCCACGACGCTTCGTTACCCACCCAACAACACCAGCCACTCTCTCCAATCTCGATTAGGACAATCTGTGTTAACCGTATCCATGCTTTATCGTGTTGTGTTAACCCTAAATACATGGCTAGATGCATGATAACGGGAGACTTGAACATCAACATTTCCATTGCATGTTGTTTCTATATGTAAAAAGCGGTATGTGTCATTATCTGCTTGTGTTGAGTGACTTGGCAGTATGTTGCATGAATTTTGGTTCCATCTGCAAAGGTCTTTGGGGTTAGACGTTCCAAAGATCAAGTTGGTCAAATAAACAACCGTCTATTACCGAACAACAGGATGCATACTCGTATATTCGTATATGGTTGAACTAATAACTTTATCAACTACACAATGAACAACTGTTAGCATTGCCACCTATGATGTCAGTGTTTGCAAAGATCTAAAGCACATACCACAAGTCGTGGCTGTGAGGTCATTGCCACTTATATGGAAGAGAGACGATATGTATCTCACCACGGCGTTAACTCGTGGCATCGAGTGATCTCATCAATGTGAAATAAAAAATCAAAGACATCAGCTCATGCTGATTGTGCAAACTTGACATTTTCTGGAATGTTAATGCAAACATGTTTCCTCATTTTGGCATGGTGCCCGGCTTCGTGATATCTCTGGCACAGTGTTTCATCCATGTCTGGTACCGTTATGCACTTATCATCCAGACAAAAATTGGGAAATTCGAGCCTGTGACGTTTTATATTGTCCACTAGATATGTTCCGGAGGTGTTTATTGAGCTTGACCGTATGGTCTATGGTGATAGTTGCCAGCCGGAGTTCCGCATGTCGGCAAGCGAGGAGGACGGTATTATGCCGTTACAAGTCAACGCCGCAAAATGTGCTCTTGTCGGTCTTAAGCTGTGGCTGAGTTTTATTTGCACTCAGTTCCTTTGTCTCCAACTAACTCGCGCCATGCCTTTCACTTTCACTTTGGCTGTCCTGGACCGTCGTCAATCCTAGGTTACACAAATGTCCATGACCTCGGGAACTACATCGGGAAGGTACCACTAGGTTATAGTATTGGCCAAAGACGAAGTCAATGTGCTTAATATATTACTAGACTACATTCTGAATGATCTTGGTTGGTCAAACTTAGCACTGATCTCGGGCCCAAGCATTTGTATATCGATCTCGGACACCAGATCTCATGGCTCTGGTGAATTCAAATGTCTATCATACTGAAGTGTTGCAAGCGTTCCGTTTGTCAATACAAACTATTACATACAACTGCGTTGCCGTGTTGTACGATACAAGACTATGGTTTCTTTCATACACGCCAAAATAATGTTGTATCTTCTACTCGTCGACAAGCACCTGAGATGACCAAGTTAATAGTCTGATAACATACTTAACGATACATTGCAAGGTTATAGATAAGTCGTGTCCCCTAACTAAAATGACTTCACCCAGCTATATATTTGAACTGTCTCGTTCAAAGTCTCTAATGTCCATCACGGCAACACCATCAGCTTGTCCATACTGACGATTCGGCCTCATAGCGTAAACGCAAATAATTACCAGTTAACAACTTCAACCTTGGAAAACCTGGAAGAGCCCTATAAGACATACATCCCACATTATCAAATACATGTAGTAGGGTCTTACTTTGTTCATTGTTACTTGAAGGTCAATGTTTTGCCGCCGGCAAACCTCCCGTGTGACCGCCAAGAAACGGGTTATTAACCCTAGATCTGGAGATATCAACAACGTCATTGACGTCATGTCCCAACAGAATGGTATAAACAATGATGGGGTACTATGGCTCCATGGGGTATGTATTGTACTGTTGTTCTCTAGCTACCTCCATGGATGGTCATCATCAACATGTAATCGTTTTCATGAGCTACCCCGACGAAATCTCCCAAACAAATCCAGTTCAAAAAAGCAAGTATGGACAAACGATCTAGATTCATCCATTATATAAATCCACTATGATAACACCCTCACTTTAGGAACCCCAAAACTACTCTTATGAGGCTCAACCCCGCCATGTGGAGAAGTCGCGTCACCAAATGCATAGCAGTACGTCATGGTGGATCCATCATGCTGCGGATCATGAGGGATTTATATGGCAAATCAAAGACTCCAGATTATGTCTACATACATACATAATTCCGAGGAAACTATGAACTTCCACAATATACCTCAACCGGGTAGTTCATCACAACCCGGACAACATCACTGGATCCCATCAGACAATATTCGTACTCCGTCGCATGCATTCACCATCTACGGATAGTGTCCTCCGATGATCCTCAAACAATAGTGACTAGATATGTACATATGTATGTACGTACTACAGTGCACTCCACAAACACTCGATATCCATCACCAGTCCAATCACTTGACCCGTTCCCCTCTTCGGGAAGGGAGACCCCAAGCAGGGAACCGTCTACTTCGGATGGCATCTAGTTAACCACGAATTAGGAAACATACCCTGAGCAATAATGTGGGGATATGGGGAAGATGGAAAGCAGAGGACGAGAAAAGAACAAGTCAAGACGGTAATGCAATGAGATAGTAGATCTGGAAGGATGAGGAGCGCAGGGGGTGACTCTATCAGACTTGTAAACGGCTCATGGCAACTAGAAGCGCAACCGAAGAATAACTTGCAGCACTAGTGGGGAAATTGAGGTGGTTAGAAACTCGCCGGTCAGCTAGAGTTGTCTTCATGATGCGGCTCAAGTGATACTTAACCGAACCCGAAGGTTTCTCCCAGAGCCGCAGAGAAGTTGTCTCTTATATTCATGACATCAAGATAACTTTAGTGTTCATGGAACTGTTTGCATGTGTATAGCTCCAGAGTCGGAAAGTCTAAAATCCACAAAGAACATTCCAAAACAAAATGGAAGCGCAAGTGCCCACAATTGCCATGTACCCCGCGTTTCCCCAGCATACACCAAAACCACAAGACTTTCTGGGGATGGCATGTTTCTCGTGGCCGCCAGGTGCTCACATGCCTCCACAATTTTTTCTCGGGGGTAAGAACAAACAGAAACTCTGGGGATATCCGGGGGATTCCTCGGTCTCGTCATCACGTCTTGGGGATCCTAGTCGTCCCTTCCTGCATTCCCCGGACAAAGCAAACCACTACAACGGTAGCTATTCAATGCATTACCCCATGGAGAAATGTCCACGATTTCGTACGATGGCAAACGGGCCTTTCAGACGTGGGCTCTTTTTTTTTTGTGGGGGGTGGGGGAGGATGATATCTGGAGAAAAGAGGTTCAGTTGCTAGTGTCAAAATGGGAGTCCGGGGCGACCCGGGGATTCTCGGTGACATTATTGTGGCGTGCGTGTGGGGTGGTTTGGCCCCGTGACTGGAAAAGAACAGGCATCACCAGTTGAGACGACATAGAATAATGGTGGGTGGTGTTCCGGCGTTTACACATGTGTGAAACGGGAGTAGTCTACCTGAACAAGCTTGTCTACTTTTGTAACTAACCACGGAAAACCTCGTGACCCAAGTATCCAAATATGGACATCAGGCACGTCGATTCCCCAAGTCCAACTCGCGGCTAATCCCAACATCCCACTTCGGAGCATGTCCACACGTAAAATCCGAATCCCTGGTGAAGCTGGCCAAAAACCATCGTGACGGGGTGGCCGCTCGCCGGCGAGATACTCGGTGCTTCGTGCAGGTGACCGACAAGGGCCAACTGGGGAAATAGACAGAATGTCGCGGAAGGGTCGTAACAGAGCAGGAAAGACTCGACATACGGCACGCCCCTCTTTTTTATGGCACCCCCTAATTGGGAATGAACTACTACTGGATGGATGGAATTATCGTGTAGAAGGTGCGAGGAAGAAGAAGGGCTTTGCGTCATGGAGGGGCCAGGGAGGATGGGGAAATTCAAGGCTGAGGATTAGGAAAAGGTTTGGCCGTTCTTGTCAGGGGAAAATATTAGGTTCAATGACGTATTGCTACGAGACTGAGGTCTAGAAAACCATGTCATGATTTGAGCATTTGATGCATGAAATGAGTTTGTGGGGTTGAGACGCAATCGTTAATACCTCTGTAGTTTCAGGCGGTTTATAGTGGATGGTCTCTATGATGATACAGTGCCTGTATGAATACGCACCCTTCATTAACACTGTGAGTTTGTTGCATAACCCTAGTATTGCTCAACAACCCTATTGTTTGACACGCGTTTAGACACTGTGAACTCATACAACATATAGCTAACGCATGAAACCGGACACGGTCTCCGACACTGTACCTAGGATCAAGAAATAGCCAACAAAGTGTAGCAACACGAAAAAGGCTGAATTTGAGGGGGCAAGAATGAAGGGGGAAAGAGGAAGGGCCAGTTCTGCATGAGACTGGCAACTCAAGCACCATCGGCTGAACAAGATTTTCAAGTCGGCGGGAAACAACCATCGTCAGCGATTACCCTTTTCTTTTCGTTGCTTTGTACGCCCTTCTTTTCTTTGTTCAACGGGATTTTTATAGCCAATTAGAGGCCCTCAATAGACTTTTAAGCGTGGTCTGTCTTGGCCCGTTGCATCTCGACGAGAACGACTGGAATAACGATAGAAGAAGTGGATCACTCCAGTTGGGCTATTTCTTACTGATTGGCCTTTCATTCACTCGCTACTTTCATACCGTCAGCAATCACAGATAGCCGATATATTTTCTTGGATTTTCGGCTGGCTCGCCTATTACACACGCAACTGTATTATTTCACACTTGCGCGGCCTCCCTTCAAAGAGTTGACTTGACGGACGTCATACTCGGCACATTTCACCCAGTCTCACCCAGGTGGTAACTTCCCTTCTGGCGCCAGCGGTACACCCACAAACCCAGTTTTGCAAACGCAATTTCCCGACTCAAAAGTTGTGCTCATTGGTCTCGAGGTTGGTCTCGAGGTATGGTTATAGACATACATACATAGACATTACAGCAAGGACATTTGTCCTACCTTTGACGATCGGCCAAAGCCTCGGTGCTTTACGGACGGGCTAGGTTACGAACGACAGCCGGACACTGCATTTTCGACAGAGTTTGTCTCTGTGGGATTCTGTGGTACGTGAAAAGGAAGTATTGGTCTTTTGTTCCTTTGATTGGTTTCCAGAGAGTTGTGTTCTAGAGAGCTACGTCCCAGAGATATTCAAATCAATGGCTAAACACAGACGTAACCGTTCTGGCTTGGGCCTTTTAGGGAATCCAAAAAGCAAGAATTCCAAGCATAAGCGCAGTGGTAGTGAGGAGGATCAATTATCATCAGGACTTCCTTTGTCCCAGAATGGAAGATTACGATATAGTATTTTTATCGCAGTAGCGTTGACGTTTGTTCTGGTGAGTGATACTTGCTTTTTTTGTCATTCCCTTCCTTCCACATTTACCCTCTATGACATCATTGCTTCCATTCCCGGCCGTGATAGTGGTTACATTCCCCACATTTATCCCGTTCCAATCTTTAGCGGACCTTGGTTCTGTGGTGATAGGTTTTTAGCTACTTTTATGATTGATAGGCGACGGATTATGTCTGAAGCCCAATGTCTTGCATACAGAGCCTCACCTTAATCCACCAGTGACAGTCATGCGGCAAAGTCGTTGTGATCCTGTGGTTATTCTCCGGAACATCAGCTCGGCAAGGGACGTAGTTCGTCGTGAAGCCAAGCTTCCATCTGTTCTTGCAAGGCTGAAACCAGCTAGAAGGTGGCCATGTGTCTACTACCCACTACTAGAGTTCTTTTTGCTTTGTTTAGTCGCCTGTGCAGTGGCACATGCGCACCGGTGGCTCATCTCAGGTTGCTTTTGGTCCTTTTTGATGGTTGGTGTACTGTAGGGCGACGATTTGCTTGCCTCATTGTTCGTGGGTTTTGTGTGCTGTGCGCTTGGCCCTGTGGTCGGTTAAGGTGGCACAACGGAAAACAAGGAGCAATGCGGCGGGAGGTCGTCAAATTACAGGGGACATCAGAGCCTCAATCTTTCTAGGATGGCGACGGCAAACTTGACCAAATGGCGTCGGTCATGAGTTGACTAGGTATCACCACCAGTTTCGCTTTATCAGAAACCGTCACTCTCAAGTGAATATGCACGTCATCATGGCAATACTTTAAGTACCCCACAGTCACACCATGAAAATCACCCTGCCATAGTCGTCGAATTCTAGACATAATAGCCTGTACAAAGTCCTTGTTTTCTCCACCCCTCTTTTACTGGTCATTCATTCCTCAAGTGTGGTGTGATGGATTGACAAACCCCCAGAAATGCACCTGTCCCACCTCCAACATGCTAGTTTTCCTGGAGTAATTTCTGGGGAATGTTCCCTTAGAATCTGGGGCAGACTGTCATTTGGACTGGGGGCCAAGGCTTATAACCAATGGAGCATGATATGCTGGCGTGGGCAGACGACCGAATAACACCGAAGTTGCCGGATTGGCTATTGGTCTACCAACGAGATCTGATTCAAACCAATGGGGAATGGCCCGTGATGCTCTTGTTGCGTGAGGCTAGTATGCTTTTGGTCTCCTGTTGGGCTTTACAGTTGGACTCTTCTCTTGGGGTTTCCTACAGCGGATCCTCTCGTCTCAATCGTTGTTTCTGGTCTTGTAATCGGCCCTGTTTCCCAGTCGGCTTGTCGCCCCAGCCAGACTTTATGCTGGCTATTAACTGGCAATAAGCAAACTCTTGGAGTTTGCACTGAATGCCTTTTGATGAATTTGGTAGTATGGCTATAATCTACGAGTGTAGTCTAGACAAAACAACGCCATTTGCTAATTCCAGGAACAGCCTTATGGCTGGAAACAAATAGCGCTCAGCCGTCTAAAACGCCGGCCTGTGTTCTCCAGTCAGGCCAAGGCCGCCGAAAATATAGCGGGGTTATCTCCACACTTTTCCCCCTTCCCCGCCAATTCGAAAGCTAGTTTTCGAATCCTGAAATCGCTTTTACTGGCTTCCAACTTCCACAACCCATCCATAGAAAAATGAAAAAAAAAAAACCGAGAAATAGCAACAGGTCACGGCTCTGCTGTCCTAAAATGGCACTGGACTGCCCCACTCTCATATAGCGCCACGCCCCCGTATCGGCGGTCTTCGTCTCTTGGCCGCACACCCCCTATACCCCGTCCAAGTCCTAGTGGAACCGTCATGGTCTTGAAAGAGCTCGACGCGGTAGCTCGGCCGTTTTCCCTGGTGGGTGTGGTGATCTGGTTGCAAACTATGACACCGGCCCATGGATCCGAAGCCTTCAGCTTGCCGTAGATGAGGAACCTCAGTGGAGATGTGCCTCCCCCTTCTTATAGACGCCTTCACATCGTCTGCTCCGCTCCGACTAGGACTATATATACAGTCTACAAGACCCTGTTTAGCAATTGCATTGGCTTCTTTCTCTTTTTCCTGATCCAGTTATTCCCACCAATTTCCAAAGACCAATCTTTTTCTTATTTTGGCTATTACCATTGGCCATCGACATCTGTACCATCACCAACGTCATCTTAGTCTTCATCTATAATACCCCTCGGATAGTCTTCATAACCGTCCTTTTTTTTTTCTCTCTTTCCCACCGTTGTATTGCCATCACCAAATCTTTCACGGTCTCCGTCCCTCCGTTCATCTCTTTCCTGCCTCCTCCACTTCTGCATCCCCGCAACCCAGCACGCATTATTATCCACATATTATTAGCTTCCTAGTAGCTAACCCAGCGCGCTCCTCTTTTCCGGTTTTGCTGCCATAGCTTGCCTCATCTTCCTACTTTGACGCCAAGCTCGATTTGGAACCTGTGCTCTCGTCGGTCCATATATTAGCCTCTTTGCCCCTCTTCCGACATCTGTCGTCTTTTTTGAATTCTTCAATTCCTCCTTCGATTCTTCTGGACGAACCAGTGTGTCAAAATCCTCTCAACTTTCCTACAGCGCCACCCACATCCCGACCTCTCGCCATGTCTTTAGAAGCCGCTACTACCAGAATCGTTGAGCAGTTCGAGATCTCGGACGAGACTCTCAATGCTTCCGTTACCGAGTTCCTGAGCCAGATGGGTGAGTTTTTTTCATGCCACTTGAACATGCATGCTGCCACGTCTGCAGTCTGCACATGATACAGTCTTTAATGACCGGCTAAGTCTGGGCGTTTCGACGTCTCCAACTGTGTCAGCAGATGAGAAGTTGGCGCGTATTAGCACCGAAAAAAATTGCACAAACTCGAGAACCTTAACTAACCATAATTCTTCGCTAATCTAGAACAGGGCCTCGAGTCTGACGGTACCAGTCTTGCTCAAATTCCTACCTATGTTACCGGTGTGCCTAACGGCTCTGAAAAGGTATGTTCTACGAATATCACACGAATCTAGTTATTCCAAGCGCCGAATGTTCCGACACCCAAAAAATTACAAGACACTAACCCACGTTTTCCGTGACACAGGGTCTGTACCTGGCTGTCGATCTCGGCGGCACCAACTTCCGTGTCTGCTCCATTCAGTTGAACGGTGACTCGACTTTCAACCTGACCTTCAACAAGGTCGCCATTCCCAAGGAGCTCATGGTGGCCAAGACTGCTCGTGAACTCTTCGCCTTCCTTGCCAAGCAGATTGACATTTTCCTCAAGGAGCACCACGCCGACCACTTCACCTCCAAGAACCGCCGCCGCCGTGGTTTCTGGGGTGACTCTGACCAGGACGTTTTCCAGCTTGGTTTCACCTTCTCTTTCCCCGTCCAGCAGCTCAGCATCAACAGCGGTAAGCTTCTCCGCTGGACCAAGGGTTTCGATATCCCCGATGCCGTTGGTAAGGATGTCTGCGCCCTTCTTCAGACTGAGATTGACCGTCTTGGCCTCCCCGTGAACGTTGCCGCTCTGGTCAACGACACCGTTGGTACCCTCATGGCTCGCTCATACACTTCGGTGGGCAAGTCTAAGGCTATTCTCGGTGGTATCTTCGGTACCGGCACCAACGGTGCTTACATTGAGAAGCTCTCCAAAATCAAGAAGCCCATCACCGGCGAGTACAGCAAGTCTACCGGCGAGATGGTCGTCAACACTGAGTGGGGTTCGTTCGACAACCAGCTCAACGTCCTGCCCAACACCCCCTGGGATCAAACTCTTGACACAAACTCGGTGAACCCTGGTTTCCAGCTCTTCGAGAAGCGTGTCTCGGGTATGTTCCTCGGTGAGATTGTCCGTCTTGCCGTTGTTGACCTGCTCAAGGACCCCGAGGTTCACTTCTTCCACGATGCTAACAGCAGCTCCAACGACTGGAGATCGACCACCTCCATCAGTCCCGCCTCTGGCTTCTTCAAGCAGTGGGGTGTAGACTCGTCCATCATGTCCGTTGCTGCCGCTGACAACACCCCCGAGCTGTCGTCTCTGCGCCAGTCTATCGAGGGTGTTCTCGAGGTTTACACCCCATCGCTTGAGGATGCCCACGTCTTCAAGTCGATCGCTCACGCCGTCGGTCGCCGTGCTGCCCGCCTTTCGGCCGTCGCCATTGCCGCCATTGCCATCAAGTCGGGCAAGCTTGACGACCCTAAGGAGGAGATCATCGACATTGGTGTCGACGGTTCCCTGGTTGAGCACTACCCCTTCTTCCGTGATATGATTTTCGAGGCTCTTCGTGGCATCGAGTCCATTGGCCCTAAGGGCGCCGAAAAGATCCGTATCGGTATTGCCAAGGACGGCTCGGGTGTCGGTGCTGCCCTGATTGCTCTGGTTGCCGCCAAGGCCCACCGCAGAAGCAGCTTGGCCCCCGTTGCCCTTGGACGTGAGTTTTTCCGCGCAGCTAATACGCCGTTGAGTTTTGTTGCTAACCTATTTGTCTCTTCTGAATATGCAGTCAAGGATGATTCCCGTGCCGCTCAAATTGCCACTGCCGCTGGTGTTCTCGGCGTCGCAGCACTTGCTGGTTTCTTCATTTCCAAGTTCTGGAAGCACTAAGACTGCATGTTGAGAATCATGGCTCCATCCTTTGAGTGTTTGATTATTTTTTAGGTTTGCTTGTTGGTGGACCGCTATCAAAACGGCGTTGGACATGGTGTTTCTGCTTTCTTGGGATTTCCCCGTTGGTGGTCTGGCTTCGTGGGTTCCGTTTAGTTCGGATCCGATGATGCTGCTCATTGACGGGTTTCTGTTTGTGCATTTTTTTCTTCACATTTTCACATTTCTTCTTTTCTATGCGTTTGGGTTGTATTCCGTTGGGTACAGGTTTCTTCACATTATATGGGTTGTGCTTTTTGATTTTCTTGTTCAATGTCTTTTAAGTGGATAGCGATGAATTATTACATTTTTTGGGCAGTATCTTTGTTTGTTCTTGAATGAGTGTTTGGAACTCGTAATCTATTGTATCTAAGTCTATATTTCACGATCATCGGAGCACATTCTAGTAAGCAGGCGCCGGGTATGAGCGGTCACGCTTCTTCTTAGCAGCTCCGGAACCTTTGCCCTTGCTGGTTGGACCCAAGTTTGCCAGTTCTTCTGGAAGATCATTCCACGAAGTTGGCGGCGCAGCATTCTGGAAGGATTGCCCGGAAGGTGTTTTATCTCCTTGTTCCGTACCATTAAAGGCAGGCAGGTTAGCGGCAGCGGCTACGGTGCTCATCACGGGGGCACTAGAGCCTTGGCTTTGGGTGGCCGATTGAGAGCGAGGTGCTGTTGCAGTTGACCGTGACAGGAGCCAGGCGCTGGAAGGCTGAAGCTTGCTGTAATAGTTTTCAATGGGGGCAATGGACTTGCTGAATCCGCGGCGCAGGTACCAGTCAATGGTGTCCTCCTTGGCTGTCCACACATGAGCATCAGCTGTGGCGACGCAGTCTTCATCGCGGGCGGTAGCTAATACATGGTCAATAGCTTGCGCCATGAGACCGAGACCTTGGTATGGCGAAAGAAGACAGAGCGCTTGGAGGTATAGGAAGGACTCATTGGACGGCGGGCGCATCTCGACACGGCAAATTAGTGTACCAATAATGGTGGGCTGCTGGCCAGGTTCACACCATGTTATGAGACGGGAATGGCGACTACCGGGATTGGCAGTGAGAGCACGGAAGAAGCTGTCAGGGTAGTTCACAGGCAGGCGCAAAGAGAGAATGCGACGGAGCGCCGTGATATCCGCTGCCGTGATGGGGCGAAGTTCAGCATTCTCATGTATCCGAATCGGAGCCGCAGGAGGCCCGGTAGGTGCGCTGGTGGTCTCCGGCTGCGGGGGAAAGTAGGAAGTAGGGCCGTTATTGGAAGTCACGGCGG
>JMSH01000080.1:39622-110433 GCA_000712465.1 Huntiella moniliformis
GGCGGGGTAGGTGACGGGTCGGACTTTGCGGTGCCGGCCGCGGCTTTGAACCATGAGGTGATGCTTGTTTGCGACATTGCGATTGTTTTTATTTAGAGATAGATGGCGCGTGTACCAGATACGAATAGAAATAGGTGATGCTTCAGTAACACTGCTGATGACGTTGTAATTGATGTTCGGCTCGGGATATTTAGAAAGTGGAAGCTAGCTTCTCCTGGGAGCTTTGCGCCGATTCGGGATATTGACGACGATCTAGCGGCAAGTGCTCTAAAGGATTAATGATGAACTATAAGCGGCTTAATATCAGCCATACAGATGTCGCTAAATTGTCAGTCGTTCGGCAAGGTCAAAAGGCTCCAAGTCTTTCCATAGTTCCAGAATCTCGTGGTAGCTTGGAAACTCTCCCTCGTACCAGTGAACCCGGAAGGGCTGCCGCCAAAAGCGGTGAAGAATCATGGTCCATGGCGTTTCGCCAATCGTGGAAGGTTCTGCCAGTCAAAATAACACCTGCAGGAAACAACCATCTTGTGACATCACCACCAGACGTGGAAACCTGCAGATGCACTTGCATTGGGCTGGCATTTGACAAGTTTATGCGTAACTTCTTGCTTGTTTGCTTTGTATATAGGTTCTTTCTCTAATGCCGAAAATTTTCTTTCTGTTCTTACTTGCTGATTTGTAATGTGATACTGCTTAGGCGGTGTATTTGTCGCATTTGTTAGTGGTGAACAACTAAAAGCCAACCGCTGACCGGTTTCAAACACCCTTGTCGACCCTAAACAGCAGTAGCTGATGTATGATCTAACCGTGAATTACTCGCGTCCTTGACATTTCCTGACTGCGCACAAAATTAATTCAACTTTGGGATTTGTTCTTGGATATTTTCAACATTCACCATCATCAACCAGAGTCTCCGATCATCGCCATTTTCCATTACACGAGTCAATACCTACCTTTAATCAGACTACGCGACTACGTGCTTCAACACACACATGCCCAGCGACTAGGGCCTAAGCTTTTTCAGAATCCATTCTGCAACATTCGCATTTGCCCATTCGACGAGCAAACGCATCTATTCTTTGATTCTATTTCGCAAGTGACATTCGACCACTCGCAATTTCATGGAAGGTTTTTCCCGCCCTCAAGAATCTGATTAAGCAGCTGATTATCCATCCTGAGTCTATACACATACATCCATCCATCGTTAATGCGACCACGCCGTTAGGCTCATACCTAGGCTAATTGGAGATTGTTTGGATCTCTTGCCTTTGAGGACCGTCTCTCAACAAACAACACCCCAACTGTCTCTTGTTTTTCTTTCGACCATACATACGGCGCAGTTGTCCTCGCTAGCTACAGCTCATCGAATATATCCGCAGTAAAGTCGCATTCTCTATAGAGTGCACTTAATCTGATATTCCCTTTCCGTCGATACCCTTGACAACGACAAGTGACAGGCCTCTTAGTGGTGGCCGTGAACGTCTTTCGCAAGTCTGGGGTTAATTGCGATTTAAACTCCACAACACTCCTCCATATTTCGATATTTGGCTCCGCCGCGGAGTTCTCTGCCCTTGCCAACATGACCCGTAAGCGCATTCTCCCTCGTCCCGAAGACGGCTCTGACGTCGACAATTTGGTAAGTCGCTTTTTGGTTTCTTCTTTGCGATGCGCAATTTATCATGCATGCTTCTCTGGATTCAGACTTTGACGTCCCCTGCTTGCATCGTGGTGGTGACACGCGCGTTGTTCCACGATTGTTTTGAGAAGCACGCGATACTATTACCGTCGTGATCAATTGATTACTAACTTATGTTTCACTTCAGGCCGCCGACGTCCTCAATGATGTGCTGTACAACATCATCCACGACCTGGTCTTAAAGACCCACCGCGAAGAGAAGATGGCCAGAGCTGCCACCGCGGCTATCCAGGTTGAGAAGCAGGCGGCTGCTTCACCTGACGCACCAGGCGACGGTAACCAAGATGTCCGGGCCGAGACGGACGCCGCCACTTACAGCAATGGGCAAGTCACCCTCAAGGGGAACCCATTGAAAACCATTAAGGAGCCGATCTGCCTCAAGTGTCACTTGCCACAGATCCACGACCCGACTCCTAGTGGCATCATCAAGGGTGCAAAGGGCGAAGCTACAAAGCACGACCCCTCCAAGCCCGACCCGGGGACTACGCATTGTAAGCGCGTCCCCTTCATCAACCAGCCCAACCGTGACATTTACGGTCAATCTTGGGTTCCTCTTGGCCCCGGTCGTGGCAAGAAGAAGAAGGATTTTGAGAAGCAGAACAACTTGAACGCAGATCAGAAGCCGACAAATCTGCTCTCATATCCTTCGGCAACCTGCAGCAAGTGCAAGCGCTGTATCCTAGTCACCCGTTTGAACAATCATATGGGTGCCTGTATAGGTAACAGCGGTCGTGTAGCTGGAAGAGCAGCTGCACAAAAAATCAGCAGTGCAAACGGGAGCGGTGCGAATAGCCAGCATGAGCCAACACCGCCGCTCAGCCGTCGTGGCACTCCCATTCCACCATCGGCCAACGAGACCACTCGGAAACGGGACCTTTCGGAGATGGCCGGCGACGCAGAGGTCAAAAGCGAGGCCGATGGATCGGAGCCCACTGCCAAGAAGAAGAAGGTCAAGGCTGGTAGTGTTAACTTGGGCGTTGGGCAAAAGATCAAGCTCAAGACCAAGTCTACCACGCCTGTGCCCATTCCCATTGCTGGGTTGCCTGCTGGGAGCGCATCGCCGCTGAAGAAGGCCAAGGACTTGAAGGACAAGGAGCGGTCCGGCGATGAGAAGCGGGCTAAGTTCACGTCCGAAAGTCCCATCAGACCACCAACTTCCGTGTCACCTTCGAAGGTACCCGGTGGCATCTTGAAGAAGCAAAAGGCTAAGATGTCATCGCCTTTGAAGAAGATGACAAAGATGAAGACGGCGCCTGGTCTGAATCGGAAGACAAGAGAAGGGACGAGCGAAACTACTTGAGCTCGGGGGGTTAAGCCGTTGAGTTGTGTAGGTTTGTTTTCCATCTCACATTGTCTTGGTCTTTTTGGGTTTTGTCGGTTGTATCATATATGGGTATTCCTGGGTTCTTTTGCTGGAGTTATTGGGTTATTCTTTGGGATTGGTGTTAATTTGAATTTTCTTGTCATGTCATACATATATAGCTCGGATGCTTGTGAATCGTGAATTGTGAAATGGGTATCATGTTGTCTCTATTCAGTCGTTATGTCCTGGGCTTGATCTGGTCTATAATGCATGTCTACAAATGCCGAGTTTATTGTTGTTCCTCTTCGGGGATTCTAGCACGAATAATCATGACTTCGTCAGTCGGTCTATCCTCCGAATCCGTCTTAACCATACCCATTCTCTTCACCACAGCCATTCCACTCTTCACCCGTCCAAAGATAGTATGTTTCCCATCCAGCCATGGCGTAGGCGCCAACGTAATGAAAAATTGTGAACCATTGGTATTAGGACCTGAGTTGGCCATGCTTAACACGCCGGCGCCAGTATGCTTCAAGGCGGGGTGAATCTCATCAGGGAACTTGTCACCCCAGATAGAGGATCCGCCACGTCCAGTACCCGTAGGATCACCAGTTTGCAGCATGAAATCGGGGATGATGCGGTGGAAAATGACATTGTTGTAGTAGCCACGACTCGCCAAGGTAGAAAAGTTCTCACAAGTGCGCGGCGCGTGGGTGGTGTATAGTTCAAGGACAATAGCGCCCTATAGAGATGGTTAGCTTGGTGATTTCGCCGGACGTGATTAGATGTGACATACCATGGAAGTCTCTAGAATTACAGTGGATGTCATTTTGGGCGCGGAAGTTGGGGTTTTAGTGAGTTGGTGGGATTGCGCCGGTCGTCGTCGCTATGCGCTGGACTTGGAGCAAGATCCTATGCGCGCAAGGCTGACAGAATAGCTTGTCTCACAAAGCGCAAGTTGGAATGCCGGTCGGGCCCCACTTTATTTTCTACGGTTTGATGGAAAAGCTGGGGAATAGGAATAAGACACATCTGAATTGCGACGAACTATTGATTTTGATTTACTACTTTTTCGTGCTGGCAACTCTGATTAATCCTTTTCACCTTGCTATATATACTTCGTTTCTGTCCGTCCTGCTGGTTTGGACATTTCTCGTTCTCTTCACTTTACTTTGCTTTTTTCATACACGTTTTATTTTGCTATCCCGGTTCTATAACGTCACACCACTTTGGATTTAAACGCCATAGACCCAAACTACCTGTTATCGCAAATCACCAACTTAAATGGAGATTCCATACACTCTCCTTCAGCTTATTGGAGGGGCTACTGCCTGCATCTGGGTCGGTTCTTACAGTTCCCTGACGCGTCCACCTTCGGCCAAGCCTGCTAAGAACAACGTTGAAGAAGACTATGACCCGGAAGATGACGAGCCGGACCCGGAGAGCCAGGCTGGCTTGGACATGAGCGATGCCATTATTTTCCCTCTTATGTCTGCGGCTTTCTTGTACGGTCTGTACTGTCTTATTACGTACCTGGAGGATCTCAACATTCTCAATGTCATCACGCGTTCTTACATCTCTGTTGTGGCTCTGGCTTCTTTGACTATCAACCTGTCGCATTGGTTGTTGTTGGTCACTACTATGGTGTTTCCCGGCTACTGGAGAGCCAATAACACTATTTTCAAGATCGACCAGAAGACTCGCTCCCACTACACCGTCAACGCCACTGGCATCTCCAAGGAAACTAGAGAGTTCCGTCTGGGACCTCTCCCCGTCAACTGGACCGGTACCACCTTATCCGTCGGTTCCTGGTTGTGGACTATCAGAGGAATTACCACATCCAAATTTCGTATGCCCAAGGCTCTTAGACGTATCACTGGTTCTAAGGACACTCAGAAGATTCGTCCTCAAGATGCCGTCAGTGCTGTTATGGCCGTGGCAATTGTTTGGGCTTACTACAAGACCAACTCGCCCATTCTTGCCAACGTGATTGCCTTGTCTCTTTGCCTGACGACCTTTTCTGTCTTGTCAACCACGACCTTCCTTATCGGCACGGCTGTCCTGTTCGGTCTATTCTTCTATGATATCGTCATGGTTTTCTACACGTAAGTCTCTCTAAGCACTATTAACTATTCTTGCCACTAACAACCCATTTAGTCCCTTCATGATCACTGTCGCCACTGCGTTAGACGCCCCCATGAAGATTACCGCAATCAATATGAAAGGACAAGCCGCTAACATGCTTGGTCTCGGAGACATTGCCATCCCCGGCGTGTTCATTGCCATGGCGCTTCGCTTCGACTTGTGGCTCCACTATGCTCGCAAGATCAAGTTCAACTCAATCATGATCAACGCCATGACTGAAGATGGAACCCGCAAGCCCACTGCCAAGCGTGTCCTTCAGCGTAAGTCGGAGTTCGTCAGTATCGCGCATAAGTGGGGTGATTGGTTCTGGACTTCCCGTCTGGGACGCTTGACTCCTGATATGCCTGTTTCCTTGACTGGTACTCAGTTTAGCAAGGTTTATTTCACTGCCACCATGATTGGTTATGTCGTTGGGCTATTCCTCGCCATGGGCTTCATGTTGGTCTTCCGTCATGGGCAACCGGCTTTATTGTACCTTGTGCCGTCGGTGACTTTGTCTTTGTGGGGTACGGCTTGGTGGCGTGGGGAGATAAAGTTTGTTCTTCGCTATACTGAGGATGGCTCTTTGGATTCATATGATACTGTGCAAGAGGTTGACAAAGATGGAAACCCTGTCGGTAAAGAGAGAGATGCTGATGAGAATGATGCGGTTCCGGAAGAGCATGAAGAGTTTAGGGCAGAAGTCGAACAAGCGAAGTATTAGGTTCGGTGGCTATCAAAGTTTGTTAATTTCGTTGTGTTACATCAAACTTGTTCACGTGATTAAAAAGTCATGTTAAAAAGTATTAAATATTGTTATTAAATGTTTAAGTATATAGATGATTAAGTGAATTATAATGCTATGCAATTACATCAAACATTAGAATTAAGATATAGAGATGTAGGTTGAGACCTAATCTTGGTAGAGTATCCATAGTTCCAGGAAAATACTCAGTCCCTTGCACCACGTAGAGGTTCAAGGTCTCAATTAGCAAGGGGCCCTCCACATGGTTTCATGCCTTTCGTTGTGGGAAAGGTAATCCTCCATGTTTCATAGGGTGTCCAACAGTCGGCGTTAAGATGGACGATGTATAAAAAAAGTTGTTTAAAAAGATCGACATGATCAAAAAGAAAGAATCTTGTAAAAAAAAAAAAGAATAAAAGTATAGTCGAGAAGGACCGGAAGAAATTGTGCACAAGGCAAGAAAAAAGTTGATAGTAAAAAGGGTGTAAAAGAGAACGTCGTACAGAGAGATAGATCCGTCGACTTAGTCAATATGGTGTTCGACACCGAGAAAGTAAAAAATAGCACTTTACAGTTAAGCAAGTACTCAAAAAGAAGTAAAGTAAAAAGATCAACGGGAACAGAGTTTCCGAGGAAAACAGAAGAAGACGGGAAGAACAAAAGAGTTGTTTAAACAGACGTCTTGTAGTCGGGTATGACAAGCAAAGACATCTCTTCGCCTTTCAGCGGCAAAAGAAGTGAAAGTCATCGAGACTTGAAAAGAAAATAGAAGAAAATAAAAAGGTCTAAAAAAGGTTCAAGGCCACCAGCGTGGTAAACCGAGAATGGTCCTTTGGATGGGTATATCCAATAGGAAGAAAGTAAAAGTATGACGTCAAGGACATAGGTTTGTTATGACACAAGACGGTGCTGGGCGAAGGATGCTCTCAGCAAAAAAGACGACCGGGTCGAATGAGCAACACCGTGTCAAAGCCAACAACAGAAATGAAATATCTGTGTGGAAAGGAAGATCTGTTATATGCAACAAGTGGCAAGGCTGCTTTGAATGAACAAGAAGACAGCTAGATCCAAAGGAGAGGACGAGAAAAGTCTATGGGTATGACTTTTTAAACCCGGGCCAGCACCGGAGAGCAAAAGAGCGATGAAGATGGATGGAAGAATAAGAGAAGACGCCGTGTAGTAGAAGTATATATGTACAGACAACGACGCCGGGGAATCAATCACTTGGTCTCGGGAGACATGGCGGGCAAGGACACAGAGAAAAGGAGGGTAGGAATGGAAATAAATGCGTATAAGAATTATAAACGAAAGAAATCACTGCACACAATCGGAAGCGACAAGACGACTACTGCGGCGCCAAACTGTTCGTTGTGGAACAGAAGCAAGAGACAGAGTCGAATGGATGCATGAGAGTGCAGATGAAGAACAGAAATTTGGATTATGGCAAGGGAGCGGGCGATTCGGTGTCCTTATATGTTGATTCGGAGGATGAGTGATGATCCTCTGTCGCCGATGACAAAACGATTGGATTGCTTAATAGGAGGGGTGTAAAATCACTTCGTGGAGGGTGTACGATCTGAATTAGCAGTGTGATGGGGCGTGCAAGTCGACAAAATAAAGAGAATCGAAAAGGCATGAAGAAGGATGAATGAACTGACCCACCATTGTAAATGCCAACCAGTCGAACCATACAGTAAGTTCAGTGTTTACCCAGCAAGTTCCAGGGCTCTCTATCCACTGAACCCAAACAAAGGGAAACTCCCAAACAGTGATCGTCACCGGGGTCATGAGACCCGGATAATTGCATTTCTCACACACTTTTTACATTGTAGAGACTTATGGTCGACTATTGCGGTTTGTTTCTGTCGCATTTTCCCCAGTCACCAAACGGACAATCATACACCGGAAGGTATTTTTGCCATCTTGAAGTCTGTCAGACCACCGCATGCAGTTGCGTTCGAATAATGCCTCTTTGCATCCCACATGTCGATGGGGTATTCTACTGTCTCTTGGACAAGAAGCTTATCTCTCGAATTAGTGTCATCATCTAGGTTTGACCTGGGGTATGAATGAATGTCTTGGTCATGGCACTTTGAATCCTACCAGATGTCGTAGGCCTCTGGACTATGCCATCATCTTGTGGTCTGTTCATGTTCACCATTTTCATTTTTAGAAATCAAAAGTTAGGCTTCAGTTATTCTGCGGTAACCACCGCCACCTACGCTCGTTACTAATTACTAAAACGGTGGGTCTGCGCTGTTTCTTAAGCAGTGCCTAAAGTTGTGTCTAAAACAAGTGTCACACCTAGAAAAAGAATCTACAAACCCGATTCTTCCATCAAGTCATGAGCCTCTAGTGGCTTGTGCCCTCTTGAAGAAACAAGAAACCTAGGCGCACTGAGTCGTCTGCAATCTTGAATCCATTAACAAGGGATACATGGTATTCACAACCTTGGCTGCTGCCTTTTGTTTTTTTCACCGTGGCTCAGCTTCCGGATCTGTGGCTACATACATCCCCATCGTGGCAAAGAGGGAGAGGAGGAGGATTCTTCAGTAGGCAGTAATTGACGCATGCAAACCTTTTGTGAAAATTTCTACAAAGTCACGAGCGGGGAGAATCCAAATGTACAGGGCTGGGTCGTTTTTTGCCATTACATTGGAATGTGCATGTGCGGCTATCAGCCGTTCTCACTTTTTACTTTGGGTACAGCCTATAACGCACCGACCAATAGATCTAAATCCAGTCAGCCCAGCCATTCTATACCAAAGAATGTCGTCAGCAATGATATCATTCTTGAAGCGTCATTCTTTACCCAGCTAGACATGCAGAACCATGTCCATCGATCCATTCATCCCATGGCTTGGCTCTCTTGTCCGCCCATAAAATAGCCTTCCACAAGACAGATGAGCCCACCAGAATCGGTCATGGATGCGCTGTACAAAACTGTGAGACTCGGACATGTTTACAGCTCGCCAACGCAATATGATGCCAGAGATTCACATTTCACAAGTCAGCTGACATCCAATCATCGGGCCACAATACCAGTCTAGGACGTAGGCATTTGAATTTACTCCGCCCAGATCCCTAGTAACCATCATGAACAAACGTGCTCTTGTCAGTCTGACTGCTCTTTAAAGCCTTGTGCAGTTTGGTCACTCATGTCTTCTCTTTTTCGCCGCATCCTCTTGGGTTGCAATGCATCGCCTCCAAACGGCAAACTTGGGCATCCGGAGAGAGACAACAGGATGTATGGATGCACATACGGATGTACAATGGTAGTATCAACGAGGCAATGGATTTCTATGTGATTCTGTGGTACTTTGCCACCATGTCACAGTCATGTATTGGGGCTTGCACTTCCGCCCTGCCGTAGTCGTATTGCAGCTTTCATTTTTCCTAGTCTTAGTATACAACACACTTTAATACCAATTGGACCAACGGACAAAGGTGGGCCAAACTCGCTTACCGAGCTACACAAAGATTCCTCGTCTAGGTCATCATCGAAACTTGCACTTTCAAGTCTTTATCAAGTGTGGAACACTTCAGGCTGTTGTGCTTTCCGGGAAGGAGGTCCTTGCGTAACCACCCCGATCTGTTGGCTTACCCCACCTTTAGAAAAGCAAAAAAAACAGTCACTTGGATAACACAATTTGGTCTTGGTCCAGACAGTAGCGTCAACAATGACGATCACAGCACCCTACATATAGACCATGGTCTCGTCCGACTCGCTTGCCTAAACAAACCCATTTTGGCAAGTCCCATGGGGGAATCAAAAGGGCACATCTCGTAGCTGTGTTCGTTCTGACCTGTCGCTAACAACATCATGAACGAAGTATCATGTGTGGTGAATATAGGTTCGGCTTTAGGGACCGGCGACTAACAAGAAGATAATCCCAGCCACCCCTTCCTTATACTACATGACCCAGATCCTGTCTGGAAACGGCATCCGGTTCCAGAGACAACATGACGCTCTTGCGGGAAATTCGCATGGTTTTCTTGACTCCACTCTACGCCACGCCGATGAGTTTCCCGTCTTATGTATGTATGTACATACATATCACGGACTTACACATTCAGTCCCCCTTTCACCGAACCATGTTGTCTCCCATGTATCCATGGACTTGACATCTGTAGCATGGCAATCGGCGGCTGCTCCAATAATAGAAGGGTGATAATCTGGCTTGCATACTACACATCTTAGTGACTTGCTGTGTACTTTGATCCTTCGAGTCGGCCGAACCGGCCCTTCTCTTGAGTGACTCCACTTATGCAGGCGGATTAGGAGACTTGGAAGAGGGGAAGTTGCCAGCACATTCACGGGTAACACTTGATTTAGTTTCGGCAACCCGGACGGGGCGGTGTGATACCGAGTAGTATCAGCTAGGGATTTTTCCGCGGTCGTATAAATGCCGTCATGCTCGTATTTGTCTGTTCTTTGAACTTCATGACATGTTCGCATTAAACTAGTTGACTATGCCATTTTTAAGTTCACATGTCACCTTGTCTATACCATACCGCATTTAGAGCTTGGAGTATAAGGGCGTGGATTTAAAATAATCACAAGTCTGAATACTTCGCTGGTGACCTTCTCATTTGTGTATACAATTTGGAGGTGAATAGGCCGATGGATGCATATGGACATACGTAGTACATCCACCAATATAACGTCAGACTTACCTTGCCTACAGTATCTCAGCTGTAAATGTTACCAACCTTCTCAAGCCGGTGTAAATGATAGATATCCTGATTTGCAGGATAGGGTACATGTAAGTACGTGCTTTACATTATGGTGCTCTTCATATTAGAGGGGCAATCATCAGGCGTACCCAAGATTCTTGCAGTAAATCGACCGTCCCATCCATCATCATGCAACCTATCGATTTCAATAAGGAGCCTTCTTATAGCCCCATTAGTATGGATACATTTATCTTTATGCATGTTATCAGATAACGAGCTTCTATTCTCAAATCGAAGCAATTCCACAACATCGAAATGTAGACCCAAGGGTTTGTAAGGGTTATTGGTTACATAGATGAGACTTTCTGCGTCAGTATAAGCGTCATTTCATGTAATATTTTGACGCGACGCGACGCGTCAAGTGAAAATTTTAAACTTGGACTTTTACATCTTCTTTTTTTGTTACAGAATCATCATTTTCTAATTTTTGTCGCATCATTTACTACCTGATTTCTCTATTTTTTTCGAACAATTTCACTACAACTTCCCATTGTATTTGTTCTCGTATTATCGAAAATTGGTCCAAGCGCCCGACACATTCCCCCGGAAAAGGCCGCCTCTGTAACACAGCATTCCCAGACGCTGACAACCACGGCTTTCTAGACTCCGAAGACATATACACCCCACCCTACAATTACCTCCCCGTACAGTCGCAAACATTTTGCGATTCCCGTTTAACTTGCGCCAAATCTTTCGCTTTACACCGTCCGACGGAATCTCGCGAAACATCAATCCCGCGTGCAGTGTCCCTCCATCGTTGTTTCGCATCGTCTCCTGTGTGATCGGCCGCGGGGCTTCTATTAAATATACAACTATACCAAACCCTGGGCTTACACACACGTTAAGCACGTACCCCGATATTCAAAATCAGGGCGCAGCGTAACAGATTTCCATACAGGTAAGCAAAACCCAATTCGCCTTATGATGTGCAACACTCGGGGCAAGAAGATCCGATGCATATGGATTGTATCCTTCCACATACAGAGCCGCTGAGAATCCATCGGATCGCTGTGTCCCCGGTGGTAACTCTTCAGCCGTGGCGCCATGAGAGAGAACACTGCCCTGTCGCAGATTTCCAAGTGCATTAATGCGTCTGCCTGTTGTTTCTTGGGTGCATGTCATACACACCCCACAACGGTATCCGTTGATCCGGGAGTACCATGCGATTCGGAGTGTGACGGCCTAACTAGTGTGTGGGACCTGAGTTACACCAACGGTGCTGAGATTTAACTCAGTCGCAAAGCCTTCTATGAATTGTTTCGCTTCAAACATGTCGGCGCCAACAGTTATTGCCTATTACAGTATAATTGGTTCTCATTGGTGAATCTGTACATGTCGCATTGTCCTCGGAGGTCACGATGTTGGTCAAATCTGTGACCAGCGTCAATACTCGTGCCCCACCGACAAGTTTACAAACTTATCATGTGTCATGGTGATTCTGTACGGTCTGGGTTCTCCTCTTTTTAGTCAAATCAGGAGGTCCAAGTCAGCAGTGGCTCGCCCGTGACCGTAAAGGACCCACCCCTCGAATTCAAACCAAGCGCTCGTTCAATCCAATAGCCACTTTCGCAATATTCACTTCTGTCGTTCTTTTCGCTAACATCGTAATCCTTCAGCCTCTAGTACGACATACGTCATACCATATCACAATGCCCGAAATCATTCAATGGGTGGTGGACACCACTAAGCTCTGGACCGAAGCCAAAACCACCAAAGATCTCGAAACAGTGGTATGTATTACCCTAACCCTATCAAATAGCGACGTTTCTAACACAACTGTGTATAGGCCAAAGATGAGCTGAACTGGCTGAGTGTTGGCGAGAGACAACAAGTCACAAGATATGTCTTCGTAAAGGATGCTAAGATGAGCCTCGCTTCATGCCTTGTCAAGCGCTCGTTGATCTCCAAGTACGCGCAAGTTCCCTGGGAAGAAGCCATCGCCCTCAAAGACCCAATCACCAACAAGCCTGCCTTCCGTATCCCTGGAACCGGAAAGGAACCGGTCGCCTTTAATGTTAGCCACCAAGACGGTCTTGTTGTCGCCGCTGCTGTATGCGGATACAATGGCGGCGATGGATCTCAAGTAGATGTCGGTGTCGACGTAGTGAGCACTTCTGAGCGTCGGAAGAACGATATTCGGGCGTTGACTGTGAGCCGCGGATGGGAAGCTCATGTCAACATCTTTTCTGAAGTCTTTTCGCAGCCCGAAGTACAATACCTCCAGACGCTCCCAGTCCCTAAAGAGCTCACCACTGTACAAGACCAGTGCGACTACAAGTTACGCCACTTCTACATGTTGTGGGCTATGCGCGAAGCCTATGTCAAGATGGACGGCCAAGCCCTTTTGGCTCCTTGGATCAAAGATCTTACCTTCAAAGACTTCCATCCACCCAAGCCCGTGGATGGTGTTGTTGACTTTGATAACATCCACATTTACGACACCAAGGTCGAAGATTGCCAGATGAAGGTTCACAGTTGGGGAGAGACCGTTATGTTTGCCACTGCGATCCGGACACAGCCATGCGCAAAGGATGCTCTTGGGTGGACCATCAATGAGTACCAGGAACTTGACCTCCCAATTGAGCTGAAGAAACTGATGGATTAAATCCCGGAAGATAATGTACTGGCATACATTGAAAAAGACTATTGGGGCGAACTCAGGTTAGATGGAAAATAATGGTCGGAACAAAATATATGGAGGCAAATTGTTAATGAAATTCATCAAAAACCAAATGACGTCGTTGTGAAAACGTGATCTAACAGCATTGGGTTTAATTGATCGCATGTGGCGTTTTCTGCCACAGTCGACAGTGTCTGTGACGACAGGTCTGTGCCAAAAATCCCACTTGGCCACTGTAAAACTGTGGCGTCGCGGCAGTGCACACTGTTTTGAACCCCTGTAATTCCATTCCATTAAGCCTGTCCGCGTTACGAAACCTGGCGGCCTTGTTCATTGGTGAGAAGTACACGACATTCATTTGAATTCCACTTTGTTGAATTTTTCGAGGTTGATCACTTTTTTTGCACATTTGTTAACAGCAATTGATTGATTTTGTTTTGTTTTGTGATTGTATTGACTTTCGAGAGCCTGGGTTTATTTATTGGAATTGTTTACTAAGCTTACTTGCTCACCTTGACCACCTAAACATCAACCTGGTCTTATCAAATCTTTATCGGTTAGATTGCCTTTGTCACGCTACCATAGACGAGCTATAACTCCGCATCTGCTACAAGACGGAGATACCGGAGCCTTTAAGACTACAGTATCAGAAATCTACGTTCCGACGATATATATCATCCCGATTCTATCTCTACGAGACCCCCACGGCGACCAGATCGGCGATTTCCACAAGTTGAATCGCCTGCTTCGGCTTTAATCACCACTCCGCCCCCGACGAAACCCCCCCCCACACCACCACACGCACACATATACAACCTAAAATGGCGGTGATAACAGTACAGGACCGAACCGCCGAGTTCAAACAAGTCCTCCAACAAGCGCAACGCCGCCAAACACAAGGCAAGCCCAGCGCCCAACGTAAAGCCCTTCTTTCCGACACCCAGAGACAAGCAGCAAATGGTGATGGACCTGCACGCAAGAGCGAGTTTGCTCGTAAGGCTGCCGATATTGGTCGGGGAATTGCCGGGACTATGGCCAAGTTGGAAAAGTTAGCTCAGTTGGCGAAGCGGAGGACTATGTTTGATGATCGGCCGGTCGAGGTCAATGAGTTGACTTTTATTATCAAGCAGGATTTATCGGCGTTGAACCGCGATATCTCAGCATTACAGGCTATGAGCAAGGCGCAACACCCAAAGGTCGATCAGGAAGGCGAACATAACCGTAATGTTGCGATTTTGTTGCAGCAACGGTTGACGGACGTCGGTGTCAACTTCCAGGGCGTGTTAGAGGCGCGTACCAAGAACATTGCGGCGAGCAAGTCACGGACAGAGAACTTCATGAGTTCCGTATCGTCGGGTGCTCCACCACCACCGCTTGGCTCCGACGCGTCCCCGTTGTACGGTAACACAGGTAGTCGACCTGGTTCCGGGATGGGTGGTGCGGCTATGGATACGCTGGCGTTGAATCCCATGCAACAAATGAATGAGGAGCAATTGCTAGTTATGGAGGAGGGTCGTCAGGACAATACGTACATTCAGCAGCGGTCTGATGCTATCGTCAATATTGAACAGACTATTAGCGAGCTGGGTGGTATCTTTGGACAACTGGCGCAGATGGTACAGGAGCAAGGAAATATGATTGAGCGGATTGACGCAAACACGGAGGATATTGTGGATAATGTGGAGGGCGCACAGAGAGAACTTCTCAAGTATTGGGGGCGGGTATCGAGTAACCGCTGGCTAATGGCCAAGATGTTTGGTAAGTTTCAAAAAGACGTGGCGAGAATCTTGTAGTGGCGGTCTTTACTAATGCAGCAACAGGTGTACTCATGATTTTCTTCCTCCTTTGGGTCTTGATTGCTGGTTAATCAGGGCTTGATATGATATGTCTTTCCCTCCTATCTCGCCACCCACTTCTGGTCTTCAGTCCCCTTTTCTGTATTTCTGCTTTTGGGCTGTCGAGATCTGTATAGTAGTCTATGGTGCCAGTTTACCGTCTCTGCAGCTATTGGTGTGTTGTAGCTGCAGTTGTCTTCGGCAAAAGAGTACAGTATATGCGACATTTCCGTCCCTTGTCCGACTAAACCAGTTGGAGTTGCCTTTTCATTTTTTGAGCTCGGCGTCTGGGTTTTTTATTTTGTTCTTGGGTGGTCACTTTTGGGTTGGTTCTGCCGTACTTTTTTATATGTCACGGGGTTTGCTTCTTTCTTGTCGTTAGTTATAGTTCTTGCTTCTTTGCTTTTAGCGTTTGGTTTGAATACATGTCTTTTTTTGTTTGGTTCCTACTGCACTTCCTTCTTCTGCCTGGCCTTGATCTTTTTAATGATATCTCCAATATGTTCCGCCGAGTCAAGAGCCTCCTCGTCCCCGACCATAGATTTTCTGCCGTGCCACACACTGTCCAGAAATGCAGGGCTACTCACCGCCACTACCGTATGCACCTACATACGTTTGTACACATGTCCATACATTCTATGTTGTTCTGCTCAGCGCTTATGATACGTCATAAGACCCCTCCCCCTGGGTCATACGTACAAGTTTGCCATTACGACCGGGCGACCACGTCACATTGACTGTTACGGTATGAATTCCTACAAACGGGGGGTAAACCTACTGATAACTATGCATATAAATACCCGAACCAATCCATCTCCACAAGCCTTCTCAACTTGCTATTCTTCATTGCGTCCTTGTCTCACCCAACGAAATCCCGCCCACCATGCGTCAAGCATCCACACCACAGTCAAATGACTCCGTCAACCTCGACTCCTTCAAACTCACGGACCACACTGCGCTGATCACCGGTGCTGCCCGCGGCATTGGCCAGTCCATCGCGGTAGCCCTTGCCGAGGCCGGAGCAAACATCATCCTGACACAAGTATGTCATTCCGAGCTTCACTATTCCCGATCCAACGTCCCGGAATCACCTGGCTGGCTACCCTGGCACAGTATGTACTAACTGGCCCCTGCAGCACGCCACATCTACGGATTCAACGCAAAGTCTTATTGAAAGGATTGGTCGGAAAGTCTGGATCTACAACTGCGACATGAGTGATGCAACCCAAGTAGATACTCTTTGCAAGCGGGTTAGTGCTGACGGCCATAAGATTCGCATTCTCGTGAACTGTGCTGGTATTCAGCGTCGTCATAAATGCGAGGATTTCCCAGACAGCGACTTCAACGAGGTAAAACCCACGCCATATCAGATACCCCTGCCCTGCTCCCCACCCTAACATGACATCATCACCAGGTCTTACAAGTCAATCTCAACTCTGTATTTGTTTTGTCTCGTAATATTGGAAAGTCTATGCTAAAGTTACGGCCTCATCCGGTCACCAAGCGCAAGGGAAGTATCATCAACATAGCATCACTTCTCACTTTCCAGGGTGGGTTGAATGTCCCCGCATATGCAGCTGCTAAGGGAGCTGTCGGCCAGCTAACCAAGAGTCTGGCAAACGAGTGGAGTTCCAAGGGTATCAATGTCAATGCCATTGCTCCCGGATACATTGAAACCGACATGAATGAGGCCATTTTGAATGACGAGGATCGCCTCAAATCCATCAGTGATCGGATCCCAGCCGGACGGTGGGGAAACCCTGATGACTTCAAGGGACCAGCAGTATTTCTCGCCAGTGCAGCAAGTTCCTATATGTGTGGCCACACAATGGTGGTTGACGGTGGCTGGATGGGACGGTAGAATGGTAACACAAGGGGCCCGAGACACTAGTCGTATTATAGTTACACAATCTCTATTATGTTATCGCCTAACTTCTAATTTAACACGGTAGGCATTTACTGGAGCCGAGTTGCCGTCTCACTAGCCATGACGCTCTCCATCCAGGGATATACGGCCGCATTGGCAGCAGGATATCCCATATGCAAGGCATTTTGGAAGAAGCGACCTTCCTTCGGAGTTCCATGCTCGAAGAGGAGGAGCGAGTCCTCAATGGGCATCAAACCATCTTGAACTCCCTAATTCGTGGTACCCCATGTTAGTGCATGACTCGAGAGATTATATAGACTGATAAATAAACTTACATTGATCAACAACAACCTTGTCGACGGCTTCTGAATAATGCCCGTTTCAAGAAGAGAAAACTTCTTCTGGACATTGTCTTTGTATTCGGCAACCGAGGAGAACCCATGCTTCACTGCCATGGCAGGTGACAGTCTATCAATACGAAGTTAGCATGGAATCAATCCTACGAGGATTCATGCAGGAGGTATGCACTTACATCGCTGGGTACTCATGACCATCAGCCCTGTCCATCCATTCCCTATCGAAGAAATGGTGCACGCCAGCACCCTGAGCAACAGAGCCAATAAGCCAATCCTTATGCGTATGCGCAATCCGTACAGCGTAGTATCCACCGCAACTCAATCCCCAAACGAGAACATGCTTCATGTCAAAGCGGCCATCTGCATCCATCCACTCCAACACCGATGACCACAACCGGTCCGGGCTTTCAGGATCAGCCGGATCAGCCGGACAGTCAGCTGTTCCGGGAATTTCGGCTACAACGGAAGCCCAGCCACGAGAAAGAAACTCGTCGCATCTAACTGTGTTGTCGGGGCGGTACCCATCTAGTCCTGTCAATAACAAAACGGTGGGAACCGGCGCACCATTGACCTTGGGGGTTCGGACGTAAACTGGGATCTTTGGTAGGTCGTTCCCCTTTGCATACTTGTGAGGGATGAAAACTTCCTCAACAGGACTGGACCATGTAGCTGCCGCCTTGAGGTAGATCTTCTTTTGCAGTTCGTTGGCGTCCCACTTGGCTTGGCAGTTGATGTTCGGGAACTGTCCGATGTAGGGGAAGCGAGCGATTCGCAACACAGTACAGGCACGAAGGTATAACGCATTGGCTTCAGCAGGCTTGGTGGCGACAATGCTGTCGGCTTGTTGTTCAAGGCGTTTAGCGGTGGGGACGAAGGATTTGGTGAAGTTGGGATGTGTCATGTCATTGTATTCGTTCTAAGAATGGTTAGACGGTCAATAGATATAATGTGAACTATGCCATATAGAGACTTACCTTGATGAGGTGCTCAAAGATTGGAGCAAAGTCCTCGTATTTTCCGTCGTGAAACGGGTAAACCTCTTTGGTGCACTATTACCAGTTAGATTATAAACATTTTCATCATGTTTCCATTATGTCGGTGTCTTACAGGAAACTTCCACTTGGTTTCCCATAGTGCCTTCATACTTTGGTGATGGGGCATGACGCCATCAAAGGCCGCCTGGCCCATCTTCCAAGTAGACATGTTTGTGAGTATTAGTTGATGTTTGAGATTGAACACACAACTAGAATAAATCAAAGTTCGAACATAGACTCAATTGGTAGTTTTAAAGAATAAAAACAGTATCCATAAACCTCGTCTTTTCTAATGGAAGTTACATTGTATCTTATACACCGGATTTCTCCACCTTCGGTAACTGCTGTAAACGGACATTGCTTATTACTAAAAGTGCATGATATAAAAACCCCAACTTGAGCGCCACAGATGCCCGTTTGTTGTGGCAGGTTAACGTCTCTTTACACCCTCATCTTGACTGTAATAATGCGATGCTTTGTGAAAGCTACTGGTTTATCCAAACCTTGGTATATGGCCGTAACGCGGTGTTTTTGTCTCCGTACTGGACTTCCAGAGTTTGGCATGCCAGATGCCTTGCTTAGCATACTATGGATGGATTAGAAAACGGTATTGGTAAGGGAGGGGCGTACACACTGTGATTGTAATGATGCAATGCGCACACGCGTAATGGTTCCGTGGAGATCCTCTAACATTTTGAATATATCTCTGATGGGCCAAATAATTCGGTAATCTCAAATCCCGGACTTCAGTGGGGAAGACCGACGTGGGGTGCAGATGCGGAGCAAAGTATATATGGCGTTATACTCAACGATGAGAAACATACACTAACACATGTTGATGTACATCACGGATATGCGTTCTTTATATACACGTTACAATGACATATGTTCCGTTCATCGCTTTCACAGTCTACCCATTCTCAGCTAATATTCTCCACAACTGTAAAACGTCGCTTTGTGGCTACAACCATTAAATTATGTTCTCCAAAATGCCCCGAAATAGAAGCAGATTCATAATCGTGGGGGCTTTGTGATTCGTGTAACCATTACCCAACTATGGTTCCCCGAACAATGTGGCTGCGTTGCCAATATTAAAGCATTTTGAGACCTCGACTGTAGTAATGGTGCTATGTTTTTGTGTCGCTTATCCGGCTCCGTCATGTGAGAGAAGCACCATGGACGGATGGCCGATGCGAGTGGGGAACTCTCGGACGATAAATATACGAGACAAAGTTGGAGTATGGTATAGTAGATGAATACTATATGGCATTTATGTATTCACCGAATAAATCTATCATAAGAATTCGCCATGTCAAGTTGGAAACATTCCAGCTCCCAATACAAGGCCGTCTGGTACGTGATTCGAGGGTATTTCCTCAGTTTCGGGATATATAGAGATACGAGGATCGGGTGACTTTGGGATAAACAGTGAAAGGGCGTAATGTCTAAAAGACAGCAAGGGTACTTGGTAAAGTATAACGTCAGCTTATTTGTCCGTGATACGAACAATTGGTGATACCAAATACTTACTCAATCAAAAAGCGCATCATCGTAGACTCTAGTAGTAATGAGCCATCTCCAGACCAGCTCTACGGAAGCCACACTTGATGTAGAAACCCTCATTGGCCTCGCTGCAATCCAAAATGCTCTTGTAGCAACCGACCTTGGCAGCAATGAAGTCGAGAGCCTGGATGATGCGGAGACCCAGCTTCTTGCCCTGTTGATCCTTAGCGACAGCAATATCCTCGATGTGGCCGACGAGACCAAGGTTGTGGATGCTACACAGTAAGATTATGATTAGCAAAAGATCACGAAACACAAACAAGATTCTAACGGAGCTGACTTACAACTTGCGCTCGACAATCAAGGCACCGGTCCCGACGACCTTGCCAGTAGCGGTATCCTCAATGCACAGAACATAGTAACCATCCTGCTTGGTCATCCAAGCGAAGCGCTCAGCGTAAGCGTCTTCGGTAATGTCACCAACAGTAGTTAACACACGCAGACAGTCGAGGAAACCACTGTTGAAGTCGGAGGGGCGCAGAGCACGGGCAACGTAGCCCTCGGGAAGCTGGGCGGAGACTTCGGGGGAGATGAGGTCGGCGGAAAAGAGTTCGGTGGTGGACATTGTGAGAGATTTCGTGGCTGTGATGAGTGATTTGGATAAATGCGAATTGACAATTGACTGTGTTTAGAGATATCACAGAGTTTAATACAGGTTTAAGTTTACGACAGAGACAGAAAAGCACGTAGTCCAATAGAGCGTCTCTAAATGGCACATGCACGATGAGTTCGCAACATATCCAGTACAGGGAGTAGTTGGCTCCTACAGACTCAAAACTATCAGTTTCAGGGACCAACAAAGCTATAGCTACGCTGCCAATTCAGGTTAGTCGTAGCCCCACTATTTAGTGTAGTGTCGCGGGGCTGAGGCAAAGCGGTACGAGACGTTGAGGCTCAAAATAGAAATAGGAGTGAAGATACCACGACATTTGCTTGTAAAATCTTGTTAATATATTCTAGAATATGATGACTTTGGATTACATGAAAAGTGACGCTTTCTAATTGAAGAGCCTCATGCTCTTATGATTGAGGTGTTGCTCATGTTTAGGGTGTAACCCTATCCAAATGACGATGATGTCGATAAATGGGTAAAACATTCAGACAGGAAATGTTGAACGTTAAATAGTTTCTTGTTCGTGTCAAACTATGTTCTCAATACACGCGTCTTGTCTACGAAATGTTCTAAGTCCACGAGAAACATTTATATGTGGGGCATCCTGACTAATCCTACGACTTTCACATGTCAATCAATGGTGGTGATATTCACTTTTTCTAGGACAGAATTCATGAAAGCTAGGGCTGACTAAATATTTACAGACACAACCCGATGGTTCGAATGATTAACAATTGATTGGCACTGTAGCTGTGATGTTCACTTTCTTCTTGAAGACTTTGTTCCTGATATCTATCACATGCTGCCAAGAATTCAACAATGATGCGGGTTGGGCATCTAATGTACATATTCTCATTGATCCCAATAGTATCATAGTTGATGCCCAAATCGCATTGACTATGTAGACTTTGGTCGTTGCCCCCTTTTCACATGCGATTTCTTATCCTTTGGAAGCTCTGGCGTCGCGTTATAATGTACTTATAGTGGTTTTCCAAACGCATTATAACGTGCATACATGCGGAAGCGAGGCGAGTACTCCTGATGTGCTCCTGATGAGGTGAGGCGGTCACTGTGGAACCCACAAAGTCTGGTGTGATTGGGCTCTATCTAAACAGCAGCCTCGGCCGCCCTGAATGCTACCCACCATTTGTATCGATAGCTCAAGACTGATTGGTTTCCATTTCTTCTTTGTAGCCACCCATGGTGGCCACAACCGAAGCACATGTCAAAAAAGCTCGTCTCGCTGCCCAAAATGCTTGTGTCCCAACCTCTGAACCTCTGGCTGGTCAATGAGGCCCCTGTCGAATCTCGGTTTTATCGAAGCCCAAGCCAGGCCCAGCCCAGCCCCACGAAGAGAGCTGTAAATGCCAAGCTTTGGTTTTTTAGACTGTGAATGGCACTGAAAATCGTGGGAGGGAGGCCTGTAGTCCGCCACTGAAAGTTGAACTGGTGAGATCCGCTTTCGCGCATGAATCCGTCATTATAAGCACATGAGCACTTGGCTCGAGTTTCTAGAAGTTGACCAGGACGAGAAGTGCCATTAAACTCTCTTTTAGACGACGTTTTCTACATATATCTTGTTTGCATCTTTCTATTGTACATATACTACGCATTTTGTTTTCTCGTGTCTTGATAGTGCATTCCCACTTACACCAAGCTTGACTTCACACTACAGTAACACAATCGACTAGCTGGCTACACACGTCTTCAGCCCAACCACCAGTTTCCATATATCAGTTTGATTTTCTTGCGCCTGGTGATTTATTGATCACCGTCGATAGCTCGCTTCTCTTTTCATGAGAAGAGCCCAGTGACGGGGTTTTCTTTCTCTCCAATCTCCCCCCCTCTATGCGGTCTCACTCCCGCAACTCCCCGTTAACATGATGTCCGCAATCATGGGCCGGAGCTCTAAGCCGGAGCCCGTTCCGGAAGGACCCACTTTACTTCCGAAACGGTTAGCTTTTGCCGTCACCGCTTTAACACAAACCTCGGGTACTTTGATTCGTGCCAGCACCAAAATTACGACATGGAGTATGGATATGGCTAGGACAACTACAGTTTCTGGGTTGGGAGTTGGTATGACGTTTCTTGAGACGGCAATGTGCTTTGCTGGCCGGGATGTCCAGCAGATGGCCAACTTTCCGTTTGCCGGGGGCCATGTCGAGCCGGTAGTTGAAGGGAGTTTGGATTTCTTGTATCGGGGAATGACATGTTTGATATTTGTCATCGCCGCCAGCTTCAGACTGTCTTCATCAGTGGTTGAGACGACATCTCATAGTACTTTGGTATTTCTCACTGTACTTAACCAGTTCTTTGGGTCTACTGATTCATCTCGTGCCATGGCCAGCATTATTGCTCTCATTCGGAGGGAGTTCCGCAACCCCGAAACTGGCATTCAGGGTGAGACTGTTGGTGTTAAAGATCTTCTCATTTCCATGGCCGCTTTTGCCTACCTTCAGAACGCCTGTGTACGCATCACTGAGGAGGAAGACCACAAGAATGGCGTCGATGAAATTGTTTGGGATGTTGTCGTTTTAGATGACGGTGCACGTATAGATATCCAGGATATCCACGAAATCAGTTTAGCCGGACGCCACAAGGGACAGTACAACACCAGAAGACCAGAGGGAGGCCCTGAAACAAGCTCCATGCTTGGTCTTGAACCGCCGATGGCCACCCGGAGCCGTGTTGAAGATGCCGAGATTACTCTTCAGCAACAAATCTCGAGCCAGTTGCCAGCCAATGCTAAGGTCATTGTCTCAACGAACACAGTCACCACCAAAACCATCACGGTCGATGTTCCCACCAACGCTACTCAAGGTGTCGAGTTTTCTCCTCCTCCTGGCGCTGTTATTGTGAGACAGGAGTCTATGACCGGCCCAGGATCGCAGACTCAACGGATCGTGTACAAAATCCAAAGAACAGAGACTAGCACTGCTACTGCTGAGAGAGCGGACGATGGCAGTTTAGTCCCACTGAACTCGGAGTTTTCAAGCCTTGAACATGGCCTTGAACCATCTTTAATGTCGCATATGGTTTCCCACGCTCCACAGACTGTTGTCAGACCTATCACTGAGATTCTAACACGGCCGAACTCGATGGCCGAGGGAGCTTCTACCCTTATTCCATCACCACCTGCCACCTCCAGCGGCCCTATCCGCGGACCACTCTCTGCGCCTCTAGTATCGGGGTTCCCGGATTCA
Source organism: Huntiella moniliformis (assembly GCA_000712465.1). Lineage (NCBI taxonomy): Eukaryota > Fungi > Ascomycota > Sordariomycetes > Microascales > Ceratocystidaceae > Huntiella > Huntiella moniliformis. The sequence continues at coordinate 63,319 of JMSH01000080.1, forward strand.
CCTTTAAAGTCCCCTGCCTCACCCCAACTGACAAGTCCAGTTCGCCCTGCCACTGCATCTTCAGTTCCGACAATGGATGCTAAGCCATCACGACGCACTTCAATTCTTCGCTCTCGCAACACTGGTGACTCAAGCAAGTCTCAAAATACCAAAGATGGCAAGGTCAAGGAAGGCAAGACGAAGGAGAGGAAAGACAAAGAAAGCTCCGGGAAGAAGAGTTCTGCCTCGGAAAAGCGGAGGAGCATTAAGAATGCATTCAAGATGGGATCTGGCGCCGGTATTTCGGCGTTATGGAATCGGGACTCAGAAGTCCCTCCTGCAAAGTTAGTGAGAAAGAGAGGTCCCCCACAAGGACAGCACTCTAACGCTAGGCCCATCCCTTCTAGAAGACCCGTTGCACCAACTGTCACGACAACTTCGGTTATGGCAGTTCCCGGCTCACCTGCCGTATCATCGCCTCTTAGCGCCTCGGCAGAGCCCCCCCGGACTCCCGTTACTAACAGCCAGGTAAAGTCTCCAGTTTTGCCCTGTACGCCCGAAGAATCTGGGCCGTCGACTTTCAAGACTGATTCTCCAGCTACCCCTAATGACCGCAAGACTTCCTATGATGATGATTCCTTTGTTCCCTCCCCTCCCCAGCCCAGAAACACTGCCAATGCTCTTATTGTTAGATCGCCTCTTGGTGACATGGACTCTGTTATATTCCCTAACGACAGCCATCTCTCTCTTCCTCCATCTCCGATGCCATTTGGTGCTAGACATCGCTCTAAGCGCTCTATTGGTAGTCGTCAAGGTCTTGGTATGTCGAGCAATAACGCCATGCGCCGCAAGTCCCAGCTTCTTAACTTGAACCCAAGTCTGTACACTTTGGCAACCGCCGACGAGTCAGAGTCCTCGTTGGTTTACTCTCGCTACTATCAACGGAGTGCATACAACAACGAGACCCTAAATGCTCTTCGCCAGACGGGTATGATTGACACTACCTTCCCACGTTTCCATATCCTCCGCAACATCACACGGTACATTCTATTCTCTTCGGCTTCTTATGGATCACATTTCCTTCGCTATCTCGGACTTTCACCAGAGGAAAAACCACGGTTTGAACCAGCGGCTCGCAAGACGCACCGGGATGTTCGGGCCTTCGCCCAGCACACTAACATCTCCCCTGAGAGTGTCTTGTTAGCTTCTTTCGTGGATGAGGAGGGTGGTTCTGGTTCCGAGGGTACCACTGGATCAGGTGTTCCCCTTGTGCACTATATTGCTCTAGACCACGAATCCAAGGCCGTTGTTCTGGCTTGCCGGGGTACTTTGGGCTTTGAGGATGTTCTTGCGGACTTGACGTGTGAGTATGCCGAAATGGAATGGAGAGGAGAAAAGTATCAGGTTCACAAGGGTGTTCAGGCGTCTGCTCGTCGTATTCTTTACGGTGAAGATGGCAAGGTCTTGGCTACTCTCAAAGCAACGTTAGATGAGTTCCCTGACTATGGTCTCGTTCTCACTGGTCACTCTTTGGGTGGTGCTGTTACCGCCTTGCTCGGTATCATGCTTTCAAACCCCAACACCAATGCTCTTGGGTTTGTGACTGCGCACACCGATCCGGCTACTGATTCACACTACCACTTGCGCCCACCTGCTGGTCGACCAATTCACGTTTACGCCTATGGTGCCCCGAGTACCATGTGTCGCCGTTTACAAAAGGCAACTCGTGGGCTGATTACATCGGTAGTCCAAGGCAACGACATTGTACCATACTTGTCTCTCGGCGTGCTCCACGACTTCCAGGCCTTATCCGCTGCTTTCAAGAGTGAACAGGGTTCTGCCCGGGCTTCGCTGTCCAAATACATTACCGACCGACTACAAAGCGAATTTCTCCAACGGTGGTATGGATCATCATCCACAGCTATCAGCGAAGACCAAGGCGCTTTGGTGACTTCAGCTGACCAATCAGAATGGGCCGTGTCCTTGTTGCAAGTTCTTCGGGCGAGTATGAACAGCGAAAAACTTCTCCCGCCTGGTGAAGTCTTTGTTGTTGAGTGTACCAGTGTGTTGAGAAGAGATATGGCTTCAGAGCCTACAGTCCAGGGATTACTCGGGTCTCCTGCCAAACGGATTGTGTTGCGTTATGTTCGGGACGTTCCGGCGCGGTTCAAAGAGATGCGGTTCCGACCTAGTATGTTGATGGACCATAGCCCCAGTCGCTATGAAGAGACTTTGAACAGACTACGAGTTGGCGTTGATCAGGTTTGGATGTGAGATTTATGGATTTAGATAGATTGGGGATGGTGAGCTTCGTGATGACGGTTTGTGATTTCATGACTTGGTAGACATTTTATTAGATTTTGTTGGGTATTTGTTGTATTTAATGCATTACTTTTTCTGGCTTAAAAGTCTTGAATCCCCGTTTCTCCCCGTAGTTGTCTATCACCTTCATCATCTGACGATGCAAAACCTGGCTCCTCATCATCAAACCATTCATCCTCTGCATCTCTCGTCGCCTGCAAATCAAGAGACTCGTCATTATCAACACCAGCATAATCAAACTCTGTATCGCCCCCATCCATAAACCGATCTCTTAAATACGAAACCCACAACTCCATAGCCTCCTCTTTCGTCTCGGGCGTCTCTGTAACGTCCGGCTTATCTAGTGACCAAAATGAATCCCCTCGTTTCTCTCGTTGACACGATAAAGCTGAAATGCCTGAATTGAGTTGCTCCAGTTTAGCTTCTGACCGAACGAGATCACCTTCGAGGACACGCGAGTACCCTTTTACTTTCCCTTCGGCTTCCCGTTCGGCGGCTGATTGGAACCGGCGGATGAGCTTGTCATAAAGGAGAGGGTCTAGATGGCATGGTAAGCGTCAGTATATTTTGTTGGTGGACTACGACTACGTGTGGTGAAAGCTTGCCTGCGAATTCGTGTTCTTGGTTGGTGAAGTACTCTGGGTGTTTGTCAAGGTAGATGTGACGTTTATTCCGGATGTTGACTAGTTTTGTTTGAGATGCAGACCGGCGGACACGTGGAACTGCATGCTCTCGTGTGTTTGTAGCCTCGGGTGATCTTTCAATCTCAGCCATTATTATGGAATAAGTGTGATGATGTCATGTTCTTAAAGTACTATGTCAGGCTTTCATGTTGATGTCATTATGGAATTAGTGAATCGTAATAGTAATAGGGTTATGTTTTACTGTAGGGTTCATAATAGGCACTAAAACTACAATCACGCAGGTTGATGTTACTCAAAGTCAATCAGCACCTTTAGGGCGCCACACTTGGCTGCAGTACCAAAAGTCTTGTACGCCTCATCCATTTGTTCAGCGGTATAACCTATGAATAAGTTAGCAATGAAGTTCAAGATATCCAATGGGAAAATCCACTTACGATGGGTAATCAACTTGGTAGCATCTAGACGACCAGCAGTGACCAGTTTCGTCAACATAGGAATGGTAGCGGTATCTACCAAACGCGTGGTGATAGTAATATTGCGATCCCAAAGAGCCTCCATATCTAATTCGGCCTTGGTCCCGTGAACCCCGACATTGGCCAACGTACCACCGGGAGCCAACAGCTTCTGACACAACTGGAACGTTGCCGGAACCCCCACCGCCTCAATAACAGAGTCACAACCAACACCCCCCGTAGCCTCCATGACCACAGCTACAGCATCCTCCTTACCCGAGTTAACAACAAAATCAGCACCCATGGTTGCCGCTGTACGTAGACGATTATCGTCCATATCGATCATGATGAGCTTGGCGGGTGAGTACATCTGGGCGCACAACAAGGCACCGAGCCCGATGGGTCCAGACCCAACAATGGCTACCGTTCCACCCGGTTGCACACGCGCATTCTGTACGCCACACTCAAGTCCGGTCGGGAAGATATCACTGACCATAACCATAGCCTCAGTGGTAGCCTCGGCAGGCACGGCGTGCAGACTGGTATCCGCATATGGAATCCGGACATACTCAGCCTGACAACCATTGGCCGTCTTCCCTAGAACCCAGCCACCAACTTCGCAATGTGACATCATACCACGACGGCAGTAGCCACATACACCACACTGGGTAATGCAGATGATTAGAACGCGGTCGCCCTTCTTGAAACGGTTGATGGCAGAGCCGGTTTCTTCTACTATGCCAACACCCTCGTGACCAAGGACTAGACCGGGCTGACAAACGGCGACATCACCCTTTTGGATGTGGAGATCAGAACCACAGATTGTAGTTTTGAGCATGCGGACAACAGCATCGGTTGGCTGCTGAATAGTGGGCTTAGGGATGTTCTCTAGGGCAACTTGGCCGTTGCCTTTATAAACAAGAGCCTTCATAGTAGACATTGTGAATGATTATATGAATTAAAAGATAATTAGAGTAGAGTGAGTGAATAGATAGAGATGAGTTAGTGTTAATGAATTCGTCTTAATGGCATCTCCAACTTTACCAGAGTCTCCAACGCCTTTTATACTAAACTCTATAGCACACTTGCATACGCAACTAACCATCTATTAATACTATTTAGACAGTAATCTGTCAAATCATCCTCATAATATCGCCACCTCGAACTCTCAATCATGATCTGACAGTGACTTACGGTAACAGACCCGAAAACAAGCGGGGTACGTGTCTTGGAGAACGCCCTGATAACCACGTAACAAAACGCCGGTCGCACCCTTACGTTGTGCCATAGTGGGGCCGTCACACCACCCCGCGTTTTAGTGGTGCTACCTTGAGTTTTAGCCGCATAAGAAACGCAACTTTTGGTTAATCATCTGCTCAAAGAATGCGCTATTCAAAATGGATATATGCACTCAAGAGTTATGTCCCATGATGTTGACAAGGGATTACAGTCAAAGAACAACACTACTTTTGACAGTTCATAGATATATTATCGGCCCATGTAGTTCCTGGCCGTCCAATATATACCGTAAATCAATGCACTCACACATCATCCAGTCGAACTATGAATCAGATTATCATTTCATCAGTCCAACAGACGAGCATGACCAAGACCGTCGAACAGGGGTACAAGCATAGGGTCGAGTCTAGGGTTCGACATCATATGCTCGTTGAAGGTCGAGAGAGCTTGATAATCCGCAGGACTGGGATCGATGACAGTGTCCAAAAACAGCTGATGATTGGGGTTGGCACTGCTATGGTCTGCAGCTAGGCCATACCGAAGAACATTGTCACCAATGATGACTCCACCCTTCCGGAGAAGACGCTTCGAAGCTCCCGGCTGCGAGCGTTCGAGAATAATACGAAGGTATTCAGGGTAGGCAGTCTTATTAGCATCGATGAAAATGACATCGAATGGCTCGTTTGAGTCGAGGGCTTGTAGTCTACAATTCGGGTGTTAACAGATCAAATGGGCCAGTAAGTTAGATATGGAATACTTGCGTCTCGACACCGTCACCAACAACAACGTCCGTGTTGTTAAGACCGAGGCCCTTGGCATTCTTTTGGGCTTGGGCGGCAAACTCGGGATTGAACTCGAGTCCAGTGACATGTCCGTCGGGACCAACTGCCTTGGCCCAGACGGACATGGAGAAACCGAGATAAACACCGATCTCGAGGACTTTGAAATGCACGTTAGCATCTGATGACGGTATTGGCGGATTACATATTTCGTTGGTTTATTACCTCTCTTGGCACCAATCAGGTTAGCAAACCAGCTGATATACTTGGCTTCGAATTCTGAGATGGTGTAATTGGACTTCTCAGTTTTCTTGATTTCCGCATGGAATTGAAGCAGGTCAGACGGAAGTCCACGAGACTTGCTGTTGCTGTAGTCAGTGACTGTCGTAGCAAGCTTGGTAGTGACATAGAGATGGGGGAAATCGTCCTTCATTTTAGCGGTGGTATTGTTGGTGGTTGTAGTATATCTTGTTTGTGAAAGGTTTGATGCACATAAAAGCTCAAAGAAAAGATGAAAGCCTCAGGGTGGGCAGCACACCGTATTAATAGTAAACAGTCACCCGCAAGCTGCTACTAAACCGGAAAGATCCCCCGAGAAAGATAGCTGGAAGTTGCGGTACGGCTCCTGTTTTGAGCTACAACATGTACGTACGTACTTCCGTTCATGGTAGGGAGAAAATGCCTAGATTCACGATAGACAGATAACCGATTAAAGTTGTTCCCGAATTTATGTCCACCAATTGAAACACGATTTGTGTATCCAGTGGCGCCGCAAGCTTGTGTGGTTGCAATGACATATAACGTCGTACAAAGCCGCAATCCTTCATTCAAAGGACCGGACAGTGTTACTAAACATGTGTGCATACGTGACTACGGAAACTGTATTTTGGGGTTGTCGGCCTGCCCTATCAAGTACATAGATTTTCAATAGTTTGATGGAAAACTGGATACCCCGATTCCGATGGATGTACAACGTTTACACCAATCTGTAGTCTAACAGATCCAATGTCCACTCAAACACCATACAATGATGGAGCTGAATCCGCGGGTAATACTGCCAAAACAAATCACTACATGCCGATGTGCCCCTCTTGTAACAGACCAAGTCATGACCATTGCTCATATTGGGCTGAGAATGTGTGTGACCGAGCCATGACCAAGTGTCCGAAAGCCTGTACTAGCATGTTCATGTATTTGGTATGACTCTGTCCTTTACATGTGGCTTTCAACAGTCAGTTCCAGAGATCCAGGTAATACACACCGTAGTATCTTACTTTCCCGGATTTAACTGCCATGTCCAAATTCGGGCAGAAGTACACATATACATAGTTGGGTGGCTGGATGTGTTCATTTCTATCCGAGGCGGGGCTGGCTCAACTTCGTTGCTGGTCTTCGTTCATCTATGTATGTAGGTATCAACGTGACGGTCTTGTTGGGACACCCACTATTACCCTCTGAATGAGACGCCGAAACTACTGGATATGTACAACAATAACCGACATCCATAAGCTAGGGAATGTTGAACTATGTACACATGTACTCTTCCACATCATAGTGAGGATTCTCACTGGGCGAACTTTCTCCAGTTTTGGCAGGGATTGAGGCCTACGACAGGGATCATTGGCCTCATTCTATGTGTGTGTACTTCTGTTTTTGGGTCTGTCCAACAAGTGTGAAATCCGGAAACAAGTATACAATGTTGTGAAGTACATGCATACATATGTGCATGCCCAGCTACAGCGAACTTGTTGGACTTCCTCGAACGTAGCGGTTACATTTTGTGACAACAGTGACCGCCCTGCCATTAGGCCCTGCAAATGGATAAAGATCTGACTACCTACAGTCGATAAGTATGCAATGCTTGTCATTCGGGCGGTTAGTCGGGTTGTAAGTCTAGGATTGTTAGTAGGAGACATTTGCGTTATTAGTACACGGAGCCCAACTGCCATGCATATATGTAACCCACTGTACACTCCAAACTCCAAGGGTTCCCTGAAAAAGACGAAGGATTTCACAGCGACATAATGCAACGACATCCACAGAAGCCTCGAGACTGGACACTCCTTCTCGCTTACCACCGACCCCTCTGTTAATGGTCTGTAGGGCCGTTCCAGGCAAGGCGACTTGCAGGTTGTAAGTGGGCTTCATTGAATACCGAGATAATACATCGTACCATGAAAATCTCGGCAAACTATGTCTCTTTATAAGCATCGTTACGAAAACATCTTGCCCCTCTCGCCTTCACGACTCCATTTGGAGCCCAACGTGAACCATAGTCTCTATACAGATACGTTCTAAATTGGCCTTCCGGAGTTGACTGACCCCACCTCCTTGGGGCCTCGCCGCCACGCATGGATGACATCCTTGCCCTGCTCATGTAGGTTCATACAACGCTGTCGGCGATATCACTGTGAACGCATGTGAATATATGTGTGTACACATAATGTATATGCAAGACAACACATCACCAGCTAGTCATGGTGGCACTCACCTTGCATTGTTTATGGCGAGAAGTCGCGGCTGATCAATACGACACTAGTACTGTTTGCATGATGGCCCAGAAATGTAAAATGACATCTCATGTTTGGTTATACTTTATAGTTTATTTGTCTTTTGAATTCTGTTAGTTGAGAAATGCATTCCCTTTTCATGTTGACATCCACCTTCGTTTCCTGTGTTGCAAGGCCCCTCTTGAGGTGGGCCAACACGAGCTCGGTGCTGTGAATTTTACTATTTCTGTATCTGAGCTCTCTCTCTTCTTCTCGTATTACACTTTTTGTCTATATTTCACTTGCAATTCGTTTCTCCGTGACACCGGGTGTTCTATCCATCTTTTGGTCAAACAGCCCGGGTATCTCAGCAACCGGGTCATATACTTCTCGGCTCAATCACCAGTTTCCATATCCATGATCTTGGCCTAAAAGGGTTGATAATCAGAAGAAATGGAAAGAAATCCTCTTACCAGATTACGAAGTTGGTCTTCGGTCAAACCGTCTTCTGATGATATAGATCTCGAACCATCCGATGGACAGGGAGGTGCAGAAATAGATGAGGTCGTTTCTACCAGCCTACAACCGGATATATTGGCATCCCCAAGTCCTGATACTGTTCCCGATTCTCAGAGTAACACCACCGTTGACGCAAGTGAAAAAATATACAGTCGCTTCCCGCCCTCTTCGTCTTGCCAATTGGATGTGCCACTTCAACATACACAATCGCCATCACAACACCCACGTTGGCAGCAACAACCCGTCTATGAGTCAGTCGGACAGGACTATTTCGGTGGTGATCACCGGCGGCCATCTTTAACCACGAGGTTCACTCATCCACAAATGCTCTATGCCGGAGCAGCCGTTTCCTGGTTACCGCCGAGCAAGGCACTACAACTGCAACATACGCCTGCACTACGACTTTATTTTTCTAATCTCAATAGGGCTTCTGGGCCTGACCAGACGGATTGTCAGACAAGTGAGAATCTTGCTTTGGATTCGTCGCCGAGTCCAGACCGTTGTGAAGCACCCCTGTCCTCGCTTTCTGCCTTACGCCATTCACCGTTGCACTCGCCACCCATTGATCTTTCGGGTACGCAGATTTCGATAGATGGAGTGTCAATGTCCGCAGCCGCCAGTAGCTTGTCCCCTAGGGCTCTAGAAACAGCCCATAATATGCAAGCGAGTCAAGGGCCCAGGGCGTCGGGAAGCGGGGTTCCAGTTAGTACCACACCTGGAAACCATGGTTTTGATCACCCACACCATCAGGCTACTCGGAACTATGACAGTACTTCCTATCAGGCTCTTGTCAACAATAGCACATTGTTTGATGTGACACATCCCGAACAAGCCTCCTCTCATCCTGTTTATATCACCCCTCCAGCGCCACCGTTTAACCGACCATTTTGTCTCCAACAACCACCTCCGCCACGCCGTCCTTCATCATCGAAATCTTCGTCCTCTACGACCTCTATTCAGTCTACAACATCAACACCTAGCCCGCGCACTGTCATTATGAATGAAGCAAAGACTAGTCCATTAGATGATAGTGCACCTCGTATCCCGAGCATAGAACTTCATTCGAGTGATGGTTCGGCCGAATCAAGATCTGCTGACCAGACTAACAATCACCTGCTGCAGCAAACTCCGTCTTCTGAAGCAACTACACGGCACAGCACCCAGGAGCCCGGCACCATGTCAGTATGTGACCAGTCAAATGCTGCAGATGGCCAAGAAGTTGGGTCCTTTCAAAAGAGTCCAGAACAGGCTCATGTGCCAACAATTGCAGTCAATCCAAGTGACTCCGAGGCCCATGCACTAGAAGCTAGCAACGATGCAAACACGGCTGGTGAGCAAGTTCCGTCTGAGAATTAGTAAGTTCTATCAATGGTTAGTTTAGCATCATGTTTTCAGCGACAGTATTTCACACCGGCTAGTCCTTTCATGGTCCGTTTCTCTTTCATCGGAAACAAGAGTGTTGAGAATCAGCCGTCTCATACTTTCTGAGCTATAAAAGCGGTCCCTTGTCGTCGTGTACATGCAAGACATAGTACACACGCAGAGGCAAGTTCTCCCTTCCTGGACAACCCAAGAAATAACGAGGAAATTTGGTGTTACCCACCTTAGTGGCTATTTTCTCTATTTTTCCAACGACTATCGCTTGACAATTCTGGGACGGGCGATTAGTGATGTCAACCAAATAGACGGTCGCTTAGATTATCTATCACCGGTACGTTCCGGCGTCTTCGATTTGAACTAAATGAGACAAGTTCATCAAAGTGGCTGCAACTGCTCAAGTTCGGAACATAGCTAAATTTAGTGATACTGCCGCATTCTGCCATTTTCCAGCTTTGTCCTAGATAAATGCGTGCGTCTTGGATTTTATTGCCCATTCAAGACCAACTTCTGCAAGGTGCGAGGCACTGGGCGGTAGTAATATTGCTTTTTCTTGTCCAACAATACAGAGGCTCCCTGTCCCTGTTTAGGGCAGTCCTCCTGGTCCTCCTACGGGTCAGCAATAACACATCATCGCGCAAAACGTACATTTTTGTGCTGTTGACAAGCGTCAAAATCCCATCAAGCATTTCAGTGGACGACTCCTTTGTCTCCCAAAATCACACCAATGTGCACGACATCAATAGCAAAATAGTGATATAGCAGTGCTGCAAACTGGCTGCAAACTCACTACATGCCTGCACCAGGCTTGACGCATTGTCTGAGCTTCCTTGGGTCTGGTCTAGACCGCATCCACTGCATTCCTCATATGTATGTCCGTATTGTGCTGTGCCTTGAGGTCTGTTTCTGCAGGTTCAACTATCGTCGTCGTGACAGACATGAGCTTTTGTCAAGGTCGAAAATACGTACTGTGTTGTGTGTTGTCGGTTCCTCTGCCTTGCGCATGCATAGCGTCCAAACGCCATCACATTATTGGCCAATAGCCAGGATTCTCTAGGGCCAATCCACTTTTGGTGGGCTTTATGAGACTTGCATAGTGCTGTCCCCATTGCGGATAATCCCATTGCCACCTTAACGACGGACCGCATTCGCTACGTTTAAGCGTCAAAGCTCGTTCTCGGTAGCTTTATGTACATGCATCTTTGTCGCTGACGTCTTTTGGCGAAAATTGTCATTTTCCTTTCTGCGATCCATTGTGTACTGACTCTCACCTTTCTTTACTTGCTTCAGCGCCGAATCGCCATCCCAGCTGCCACGAGACACCGCCTCAGCCACCGCAATCGCTGCCGTCATTCCTACTCCATCTACTGCAGCTCCTTCTAGCATTGTGCCAGCCAGCCCCACCAGCCCCTCACTCGTTGGCAGCGACCCGAATGAGATAACGCTTAACGTCGAGACCACACGCAGAGCTCCTTCACACTATAGAGAGCCTGTAATTGAAGACCACACGTCATCGTTACCGTTGCATCAAATACCGCTATTATCTTCGAATTCTGTTAACATTCACCCCCAGCACATTGAAACTGCGCCCTCTGAAGGTTGTGTCGCCGATCTATCACCTCCTACTCCCATCGTTACAATCCACTGTCCATCGCCGGCCAAGTCTCATACGTCAGACACGGGTATTCCGCCCTCCCTCGAAAATCCAACTCGCACGGGTTCTCTCGGTCACAGTACAGGCCATACTACTACCTTTGAGCCAGATTCACACTTCAATCGCGGGGTTATATCCTCCCATCCGATATATACGTCACTCGACCATCATAGGCGTCGTTACTTCACGTCTCCGCGACCCTTTAACCCTGCATTTACTCATCGCCCTTCTCGCCGCCGCCACTCACACTCGGCAGTACTTGCCAGATACCTTAAAGCTGAAGATTTTGGTTACGAGTCTGACCGCGACGAGGAAACACCCCACAACACAGTTGTCCCTCGTGCCGTCACGTCCGAACATTCCGCAGGTGATACGGCGCCAGGATCCCGTTCCCTACGGCGCGAGTGCTGCCAACCAGACACCAACATGCCCCACCCGTCACCCCGTAGAGTCTGGGTCAGACGGCCCAACACTTCGGCTACACAAGTTGCTATTAATGATGACGACCTGGTGGATACTGCCCGTGATTCTATATTGTTCAAGTTTGCCAATTCTCTAGGGCGCAAGTTTGACTCTGCTGAAATCACTTTACATCTCATTGATCGTCAAACAAACACCGCCCGGGCCCTTGAGCCAGATGAGATTCTTTGGGACGTGGTCCATCAAGCCTATCCGGACGGCCAGGCTCTTGCCGATGCTCTAATAATTTACGAGCCACATATAAGCACATCTTCACATACTCCCCGCCGTTTGGGGCCAAAATCATCCCCACATCATCTAGAACGCCCGAGTGAAAACTCGGACACCTACTTTCCTCCACCACGTCCTGCACCTTCACCTCATCACCACATTATCGGGGGTATCTCGTCACCAGGCTCAAAACACCGTGAACCCCGAAAATGGCCAAAGACGCGTCCCAAAGACCAAGTTCTGGTGGTATCACCACCAGTCAATCGGCAACCACCACCAACTAATAAGTCAACCCCTGATCCCATGCGGCCTCGTGAGTACTATCCCCACGCTTGAACCTACATAATAATCGCCCATACCATATATTAATCTCAGCGGAGACCAGTACCCACCAACAATTCAGAACCATCAAACCAAGCGCAGCCAACTGATGCTAAAGCCTCCGTTTCAATGTCCCCTCCGTCACGGCCAGGTGGTAAGCAGCTAGCGAACAAAAATCCTGCGCCTCCAGCTCCAGAACCGAAGCCAAAGCCTGGCCAATTCCCACCACTGAATCCAGCTATGGCCGGAGCTGTTCCACCTATCAAGGTCCTCATCGTAGAAGACAACTCGGTAAACCTCAAGCTTCTCCATACTTTCCTCGCTAGACTCAAAATTCGGCGAGAGACTGCTGTCAATGGTAAAGCTGCTATTCAAAAATGGAGAGAGGGCGGATTTCATCTTATTCTGATGGATATTCAACTCCCCGTCATGGATGGCTTGACGGCTACCAGAGAGATCCGTCGTTTAGAGCGGGTCAACAGGATTGCTCAGCCGCTCTCATCAACATCAGCAGATGACATCATTGAGGAGCCCAGTGAGGAAGATCGTCTTAAATCGCCAGATGCTCACAAAGGCCAAGTTATTATTGTGGCATTGACGGCTAGTTCTCTCCCCAGTGATAGACGGAAAGCCCTGGCTGCTGGGTGCAATGACTTCTTAACTAAGGTATGTCGAGGCGATGTCATGCTTGATTTAATTGTAGTCGTACCTGTTTCTAACCATAGTCTACCTTTTAGCCTGTCAATTTTGAATATTTGGAACAGAAAATTACAGAATGGGGGTGCATGCAGGCACTGATTGACTTTTCCAATTGGAAACAGTGGAAGAAGCTCGCTGCTGCAGATGAAGAGACTGAACGGGGGAAACACAAGTCTGGACTCAATCTTGTTAAAAAGTCGAAGAAGGTTGACGTTGACAAGTCATCAAATGGCTTATAATTGTACATACTCACATACATTTACATATACGACATATATATATATATACGCATTGGAAATTATCACATCATTACAATAAATATGCGTACGCCAGCGTTTTCTAAAATTGTAAGGAAACTATATATTTGCTACTTGAAATTGTAGGCCTCTGGGTTCTCATATTCTTCACGCTTCATGTCTCTCAACATCGTCGTCTTCCCTCTTTTGTGGGGTTCTCAAGGAGATTTCCAAATTGGGACATCGCAATTGGTATCGACCCCACTATGTAATTCAATTCACGTGATCGCTTAGTAACCCCAGTCACCTCAATTCTGCACCTTAGTCGCAAGATTTTCACAACCAACACCCGTCTACAAGAGAAACCCCGCGACCACTCTCTTCCTTTTCTTTTTTCTTCTTCTCTTCTTTTTTTCTTTAGCCTTGTGCTCAAGCTCCGCAAGTCGCCGCGGCAGCCCACAGTCAATCGCTCCGAGGTTTATATTTGTTCATATTTTCCTCTCTGTCCGTCTTTCTTGGACACAAAAAAAAATCGGCTATTCAGACGGTCTCGTGGCGAAATCCACGTCGTTGTCTGTCTATCCATCATGGCTTTCCACATGGGTGTCCCGGGACTTCGGTCTGTCGTGCAGCCTGTGACCAAGGTTGGCACTCGTTGCTTTTCCGTCTCGGCTGTTCAGGCCGGTCGGTTGGACCCCGAGCTGCGGAAGAAGGGCTTCCGTACCCTTGGTCGTCAGGATATGAAGCGTTTCTTGGAGAACTTGGAGCGTCGGTGGGAAGATAGCCGGAAGGATGGCCGTCAGACCTCTACTGGCTTCTACTTGGGTCCTCATGCTGATCAACCTTTCCCCCTCAACCCCCAGTTCCGCAGTCAGCCTGTTCTCAGTGAGGCGGCGAGAGAGTGGATCTACCGGAGAGTGGCACTGAAGGGTGAACCCCTCAAGTTGGTGTCTGCAGAGCTCGGTGTTGATGTCAGAAGAGTAGCTGCTGTTGTCCGGTTAAAGCAGGTTGAGAAGAGATGGATTTCAGAAGTAAGTACACCAATGTTCGCCCATACTCTAACACAGTGGTTTTTTTGACTTCTAAATGATGAGACTCAACAAATTCGATTAGTCTTTAAGACAATTTCCATGGTTAGAATGCAAACCTATCTGATTAAAGTCGAAGTCAAACCACTGTGTGCCTTTGGTCATCACTGTTTGAAGCAATTCGCTAACCACGACTTTTGTCGTTGTTTAGGGCAAGACTCTGGCCACTCCTTACGCCACTGCTATCATGTCCATGTTACCTCAAACCAAGTACATTATCCCCCAGAAAGGCGAGACAGTGGAACAACAACCTCACGAGCCTATCAACGAACTCTACATTCACGGTCACACGCAACAGCAGATTTTCTGGCCTGTGGCTGAGTCCCGTTCATTCACTCGTGAAGATGCCGCTGAGGTCTTCAACCCCGCCATGCCAACGCCTGAGAAGCGGTCTATGCACAAGGAGCTCGTGACAGCTGAGAAGCTGGCAATGGCTGAGCCCAGCAGACGCCAGGAGCACATGGACCGGTGGAAGGTCGAACTGGTCAAGGCTGAAGCGTACAGAAAGATCAGTGAAGAGCAGGCGCAAAAGGCCAAGGCGGCGCTGGTTGCTGTCAAGTCGGATCGGTTTGAATTCCGTTTCCAGGACTTCAACTCGGAGAATGTTGGCAAAGATGGTCGGTCTAAATCGGCTATTGGTCACCGTTATGGTGTTCCCAACTACGATCGTAGAAGAGGCGAGGTCAAGATTCCCACGAGCGTGCCTTGAGTGGAAAGAATGGGTTCCACAGTCCTTGTTTTCTTTTGGTAATAGTCCTGGCTTTATGTAGCATTTGATGTGCTCTTGCCGGACTTGTTGTACTTTTATCTGTAACAATTTGATGTAATTCCATGATCACCTACATACCCGTATTCCATGCCTCTATTGAAAAGTGTCGATTATATGTATTCCTGCTGGTCTATATGATGCTAATTGTTTAGATATCCGGGTAATTCTCCATCCCTATGTAATTATCTTATACTTCATCCTTGAGTCTATGCGGATTTCTATCATACCAACATTTGGACATCATGATCCCAAACAAGTCAAGTGCCCACAATCCCAACCCCGCAATGTCAATGTAAACCGACCATCTTAAGCGGCTATAATCGGGCGTAGGTTTCTCCGGCTTCAAGCCAAGATACTTTTCGCCAAAAAGTACAGTGAGCACCAACCACATGACAACAAGAACTCCATCCCAAGCAATTTGTGTATCAGAACGCGGCACATGTGGCACGAGATATACCAGCGCGGTAATAAGTGAGAGAAAACCAACAACTTCAGCGTAGTACTGGGGTTTCAAAGTAACGTTAGGTTCTAGCCAATGGCATTGCAAAATGGGGGGAGGGGGATTCTTCAACTTACCTAATCTGCCGTAGACCCCATACGACCAATCTCACTGATGGAGCTGAAATCAATATAATAGATTCCCACTACCACGACGCCCAGAGCGAAGAGTATGACGCGGTAAATTACTAATGCAATGGAGCATATGTCCAAGCACTTGTCAGATGCTGAACGGCGAGAGCCCATGATGTCAAGACAATGCCGCAATCCGGGGGTGTTGTGACGTCGGGTGTGAGTGTAGTATTTATGGATTGATGGGGTTTCTCGTATTCTGTCGGTTTAAGGTGTGTCTTTTGTGATTGGGAATGTCTGTTTGCAAAAATATATCAAGATAATTGGCGTTGATGTAAGTGAAGGATAGAAAAGTTTCTGTTTGTGGATACTCTATAGTCTACGAATTTCTATACATAGGTCATCACTTGAATTTGGTAGTTGCAGCTTGTCTCTTATCATCTTGCTGATAACTCATTTTATAACACTTGAATGTAGTCATAAGTCAAGTTGTTGTCATATGTATAATTACCGGTTGATACCTTGTGTCACATAAACGAACTATAGGGTTACTAATAACCCATGACGTATTCAGGGGCGCGTGGTACGATAATCCGCCACCAAGCGACATTTCTGCCTGAAAAAAAAAAGACAATGTGTTCATGAAGAAAGTCAGGAGAAAACAGAGGCTCTTGTTTAAAACATAGGGCAACCAATGACCAAATCAGTGAGTACAACATCATACAATGGGCTCTTTGGCCGCCATAATCCAACAGGAACTGGTCGGTCACATTGTTGGATCCACGACATAAGTAGGCCCTGCCCTGATGTGGTCTGCACGGTACACTTTTTTTTTCGCAAGTTTGGGGAGTGTTTGTTTAAGCGACGGTCGAGTTCCCGCTGTGTTAACCGACTCATGACTTGCGGTGTTTGAGTGAAAACGTGGTGGTAAAAAGAACATAACCCCCTTATCCAAGTGTCGCTTACTGGGCTGCTATCCATGTGAATATCAGGTCACTTGAGCGTGACAAGGTCATGGTGAAGATATTTTGGACTTTCATACAACAAAATAATAAGACTTATTCGTCTGGCCGACTGAGTAGATCATCAGCTGCGCTTGCCCCTCACCAGGGTATGTCGCCGGTTAATACTTATATGTAGTTGTGTCCTTCCTTTGTCTCCAGCTGTCGCTTTGGTCTGGCGTATATATTTTATAGGCATCATAGTTATTTCTGAGGACCGGGAATTCCGTTGTCTTCTTCTTTCATTTTCGGGGATTTAGTTTCTCTTTAATTTTCGTGGAGTACAAGGGATTTTGTGGTTTTGTATCTCTTTTTTTTTTGTTGTGTTTCCTGGAGACTTGTCATGCCATGGGAATTTACTTTCTGTGATTTTTCTTACTTTTGTTGTTAACCGTGGATCACCGGCATTTACATTGTGACAGTTCCTGGATCTGCTAAACCATTGCACATTACCCCTTGCTTTCGCTACACTTTGATCAAAATTACAACTAAAAAACAAGGACGTCTCAACTCCAAGCAAGTCACCAGCATTCCTAGATTACTACCATCTTGCCATGTCTAGCCACGCGGAATCAGAATGGCCTGGCCATTTTGCTGCTAGTTATATCCCCAGCCGATCATCAGATGCCACAAGATTGCCCGGCTCGGCCAAACATCTCTTCCCGCCACCGAAAACGAACCCCGGCCAAAATGCTTCTAGCAGACGTCACTCCCATGTCCCACAGACCAGTTACAATCCAGGAATCTTCGACCCTGATGGAAGCCAATACCATCGTCATGGACAAAGAGTCAAGACAAATGGTCGTGTAAGACGAAGAGCAGACACCTTGAATGACGACGATGATATCCTGTTTTCAGATGGTGGTGGTTTTACTGGATTTGGAGAAGATGGGGACAACGAAGACGATTCTGATTTAGACCCACAAAGTCCGTCTGGCCGAAGACACACAGTGGCAGAGCGCGGGCGTGCGCTTCCACGGTTAGACATTAGTTCTGCAGAAAGTAAGTCAAGCTCCAATCCTTCACGCTGTGCTGACAAAATGTCGACACAATGACATCATTGAGCGTTGGCCTGTATGTGCATACATACATTTGTACATGTGTTGTCATACATTTTCTTCTTGTGTCTTTGTGCGGTGAGTCGCCATCTAGTGATGGAGTTTACCGGACAGGGTTTGCATGCGCTGTTCTTTTTTGGAGATTGTTTGATCTGGAGGGTTATGCTGGTTTGTTGCCCTTGTTGGTGATGTCATCGTTATCCTAGAACGGACATCTGAATATATGCAATGCATAGGACTCTGGATCAAAACGATCAAGTTCATGCAATGTTAGCACAACATCAATGTCCAGCACGTAGAATCTGCTGTATTATAGGCTCTTACTGTACTCTAGTGGCACAGCTATGCCGAAATGACGACATGCTACTACTTACACCTCGGAAGACAGCATATTGTGGATGCTTGAATCACGCTAAAGCTATAAGCCGTCTTGTTATCCCCACATGCTACTGATCCTCATCCATCGTATTCAGAGACATTTCTCCTGGTCCCAAAAAAAACAAAGTCTCATGACCCCTCTGTTGTTACTTTTCGTGTTGCCTTTGTTTTGTTTCGGTCTGCTGACTTATTCTGTTTTGTTTTGGCTAAAAGCCCACCGCTCCATTGAAACCCCGCATACGGCGTCAGGCTCTACTCCAATTGCCATAGCTGCTCCAATCAGGCGAGAATCATATCTTGAACAGGAAGCCTTGTCTGCTCGTGGCGATAGACTTGGGTAAGAATCCGCTGATTCACTTATAAATACGCATGTTCGTATCCTTTCTGACACTGAATACTTAGTGCCTATTTTCCTTTACATGAGGATCCAAATTTAAGAATCCAACGTTCTCATCCCTTCCATTCCGCTAGTGCCCAAGCTCGAAAACAGTCTATTAACTTGGCTCAGACTGCTACTATTCAAAGTCGCTCGCCACTGCCTGGAGACTCTTTTGCTCCTCCTCGTTTCGACTATAACGGACCTCTTTCCATTACTGCTGCTGCACGTCGACACTCACACCATCCAGTATCATCTTCACTATATGTTGATACACCTCCACCAAAACCTTCATCTCCAGTAGATTCATCTAATATTGCCTGGAGAACCATCAGAGGCTTTGATACTCGTCCCAGCAGAGAAACCACGCCATCACCAATGTCCGCATCTACTACCACTCCTCTTCCGGTGCCACAACGTCCAGTGAGCAAAGCCCGGAGAAATCTGGATGATGTAGACCCATTGGATACTTCCCTGACAGTCCAATCGACACACCTCCAAAACCCGGCTCACCAACTATCTCATATGTCCCGTCAAGAGAATCAACCACGATCTCCGCTCAAGACCCAGCCGGTACCTGTTACGCCGTCCATGGGGAAATACTACCCATCAGTATACGAACAAGCTCAAAAACGCAAGATGAGTGATATGTCTTCAGAAACGGGTATTCCATATTACTCGTCAGACGAAGATATAGCCCCAGACATGCTGCCATCGTCATCAAGAACACCTGCTTCTGGTAGACAATCAGGTCGCTCATCGGATGGAACTATACTAGAATACCCTATTGCTCCTAGGACACCAGTGTCTAGCTCTACTCACAGGAGTTTAAACCCATCTTTGTTCCAAGGACATCAACTAGGTGGTTTATCGATGGATCCTGATTCTCCTCGTCTTGATCCTTTGGGGTCACCAGGTCCAGTCACACCGATGGATCTGAATCATAGCGACTTTCCGTTGACGGGAACTTTATCATACTTTGAGTCTAGTCGTGACAGAGTGCCTCGACCTTCAGTGCGTGACCATATGCAATGAGTTTAACGATGCAATATAGACGCTTATTTTACAGTGAAAGGATAGATAGTATTGGCTTCGCCCCCAAAAAGGTATACAGGCACATGAAAAAAGATAAATTTCCCCTTTTAACTTTGTGGATTTATCACCATACATAAAGTGAGACCAACAGAGAAAACGACAAGCTTAACAAAGTTGACTTTCCAAAAATGTTCTAAATTCTTATTGAAATATTCTAGCTTCCGTCACACTGGCTTACAATAGTTAGCCGGGAAAGACCCACGCGCTCCACCAAATTCACCCTCCCACCAGTCTTGATCAGTAGCAGTTTTCTTGACAATCTTGATACGGTCACCCGCTTTAAAGGACAAGTCACCATGACCTTGGCCAGCAAAGTCGAATTGTGCAACTACAAATTCCTCCATACGTAGTAGACCCGGCTTTTTCTTCGGGGGTGGTGGTGGCGGCTTTTTCTTGTTGACTACCATTGCAGACGATGATTTGAATGCAGGTACAGCTGCAGATTGTTGGAATGGCGGCGCATGTACGCGCGATTGTGAATTATGACCGTAATGTTCAGATGAGGTTGATCTTGAAATAGGGCGAGCAACGGTCCCCGTGGTTAAAGCTGTGGCGGCAGTGAAGTCGGTCGGAACAAGGTTCTGTGAACCGAATGGCGGTGGGCGGGCAGGAGAGCGATCGCGTGGCGTGACCGTTTCACTGATTGCGGGGCTAGGGGATGGTTGTCTCGAGGATTGAGAAGAACCAACTTTTAGAAGTGATGTTGAAGACATCTTATGTCTTATAGATGACTGCGGTGTCGGTCCATCACCAAGATTTAGTTGTGCTAGTCTTCCCTTGCCGGTTGCTATGAAACTGAAGCCTTCGACTGTTTGTTGAATTGGCGTGAATGCGGCAGACCAGTCACTGATAACATCGTCCATAGGAGGCGCTGGCGACGGATAGCCGTTTTCTTCGCAGAAGCTGTGCAGACCAGTGTATGACATACCCAGAAGTCGGTATTGGGTAGTAGCCAACATCGAAACTAATGGCATAATTAACTGCATGGTGGCTGAAATTACACCGGGAAGAGTGTCGTGTAGGTAATTGTCCATAATAGTAAATTCCTGATGGCGACATGATTATGTTAGTGACCAGGTAACACGACAACATGCAAACTACAAAAAAAATAATCACGACAACAACATACCTCTTGGAACCGCGCTTGATCTTCCTCCGCTTTGGCAAGAGATTGATCCTCTTTCGGCGTACGACCGCCCTTCTTCTGCAACTTATTGACCTTGTCCTGACTCTTCTCTAAGTCCACCCGCTTGGCCTCCCGCTTTTTGATCGTCTTACGGAAGCTCCCAATGTACTCGCGGGCCTTGGTGGCGGGGTTGATGACGCCCGCATCAAAAACGGTGACCTCATTGAGAATGTCTTCTTTAAGTTCCCCATATATATCCCGGAGTGCTATGACACGGTTCATGTCGGCCTCGGGTGTGGGTTCCTGGACGCGAGTATAGCCCTCGGGTAAGACCGAGTTGATGGGCTGGTATAAAGTGATGAACTCTGTCGCAGTATTAACTTGACTTAAAGCCATGGAAACCCACGACTCGCGCAAGCTTTTTGCGTCGTCTATCAGGCGCGCGAGTAATTTGTCCACATCTTCGTATTCAGTGACAATGTTGGAAACATGGCCGTAGTCAGTTTGTCCATTCTTCTTTCCAAACTTCAATTTCTCGAACTGCTTGCGAGTCGCCTCCATGGCGAGTATGTTTTCGGTGGGTAGGAGTCGGTTGACTGGGTGTATGTGTTGGATTCACCAAGACGGTGATCGCTATGCGTATAAAATGAGAAGTCGTGCGTGAGAAAATGCTAAGAGACAACAGGTCGCGATCGCCACTGTAGGGTATTCGGTAAATATATAAATGTCGAATGCTGACAACGTATGCTTTCTAGAACATATATCTTACAATGTCCTTTGTTCTATATTTATTAGGAGTGGGCAGTTGAAAGCGCAAATGTGTTCAAGCACAGTCAGTTGACAAAGAGCGGGAGCTAAACGAAAAGGTTGCTCGTTGGTGCGGTGTGGTGCAGTGACAGGGTAACTCAGATCTGAAGTATACGACGGTGTATATACATCCACAGTCGATCAAATGAATAACAGTGCCGTCAAGGACTATGTAAACAATATAACGACAGATGTCCCGAGTATAAGTGGTACTGTCTGTCTATCGAGCGCTGGAGGGGTGCCGTACTAAAGAGTGCCTTCTGTTGAGAATTCAAGTCCCATTGCACAGTATTTTGTTTCAAGTTCTACTCCCCAAGACTTGGTGTGTGATCTTGGTCCGGGCGCTGAACCTCGAATGCTAGGTTGTGCATGATGCTTGTCGTAGCCACCATCCTGGACTTTGATAGAGGCGCCACACAGTGGGGTTAAAAGGATGCGGCAACATCGTGTTGGTCTTGGAAACTAAATCAGGGGCAATGATGGCTGTGGACCACCGTCTCAATGCAAAAGGATTGCGTGGAAACAAGCGCTTGAATTCTGGAAGGGTACCAAAAATAACCGACATTTACTTAACCATAAAACTAACAAAGTCTGGGAAGAATGTTACTTCATTTTCTGTACCCCTCAATGAACCAACGTCACACCTTTTTGTTGCATCTTTGAATACATGGTCCAATGTGTAGTTACATATGCATATATCGGTATATACATATCCAAGTACGGACATCTTTCGGACGATGTTTTCAATGATGGGGGCGTCTCCGAACTTGTTTGCTCGTTTTGTTGAACGAGCCTCTTATAAACGAAATAAGACTGGCCTTCAGACGCCCAAAGTTAGTGGCTTAGAGCCGACGTCGCTTGTGTGGCCTTTTTCGTAAAGAATGACCAACAATCCAACAAATAAAGGCTTGTCTGCGAATGGGAATAAATTAGAGCTTCAGAAAATAAAAATTCGTCAATGACGAAATGATAAACGGACGTTAACTTTGTGGCTTGCGGAGCGTAAATCCTGCACTACCACGACGGACATGTTACAAGATCTTTGACTTGGAGTGGCCTTGCTGTAGTCAGCTGACTTCGTGTATGTTTGGTGTTTACCCTAATAGACCCTAGCCACGGTCAAGACCTTACGTAGGGTTGGATAGTGACAGACGTGCATACTGGTACCTTGGAATCTAGAGACTGTGAGTGATGGAGTAAGTGAATTGTGCAACACATACCAATCCCTTTATTTATTGGGAAAGCCCATTCGTCATATGATACTAGATGTATCGCGGGTGTTTGCATCTGTTTACAATTAGAATACTTGGGGATGGAATCGGTGCCTTTGATGTAAGACCTTGTGAGTTCAACTTGTTGTTAACCTCAAGACTTTGTTTCTAATAATCTTGATATAGCTTGATTTTATTTATAATTGGAGACCCCCAAGATGTCTTCCGCAACCTCTGTCGATGGGCAGGTCACAGCACCAGTAATCGAGTACACATGCTTGTTCTCCCATGATCTCAAGCGGAAACAGAAGAGATGGAAAGATGGACGTTTAAAGTTTCACACCTTCAACAAAAGAGTGATGGTTTATGATGAGCGGGGGACTTCTATTGGCGATATGCACTGGCAAGAGAGCTATCCATTGGAAGAGGGTGAAGAAATCAATCTTGATCGAGGCGGTGTAGTAGTTCAAGTCTGCGAGTTCAAAGGCCAAAAAACACAAAACATCACAGAGGTGTTCGCAAAAAAGCCGAGAACATCACTCCCAGCCGCTGATGGCAGTCCCGTAACACCAGGACTACAAAACACTGTACGACGTGTACCGTTGGCTGGATTTGAACCACCCCGGCCG
This sequence comes from Huntiella moniliformis, assembly GCA_000712465.1. Taxonomy (NCBI): domain Eukaryota; kingdom Fungi; phylum Ascomycota; class Sordariomycetes; order Microascales; family Ceratocystidaceae; genus Huntiella; species Huntiella moniliformis. Next base: position 86,827 of record JMSH01000080.1, read on the forward strand.
TCTCCGACTTCTAGTACAAAAGGGAAGAGTCCGGCAACAGCGTCATTCCAAACCCCTTCTCGCGGTGTGCTTGGCCGAGCTACTGTACCGACTAAATCGCCATTCGAGGAGCGGCAAGCCCAACTTGCCAACTCCGACACTGGCGCCCAAAGGTCCGATGATGCCCCGGCGGCTAAACGCCCACGATTCAATGCTAAGGAACAAAAATCAGCATATGCAACTAGTTTATTTGGGGCAACCATTAGTCTTTCTGGTGTGGGATCAACAAAGCCACTTCGCCCGCAATTGATCCCACGCCTTCATTCTGTGACACCAGCTGTTCCGCCGCCGAGTACAGTGACTAGCCTTCGGAGCTCATATAGACAAGCCAGACCGTCTAATAGAGGCTCCTCAGTTTCTCGACCATCAAAGTCTCCCCCACGGGCCGAGGATGATGAGAGTGAAGAGCCGACTGAAATTATATCCAAGGCACCAAAGTCCAGCATTACATCGGCTCGCCATATCCCACAGTCTACGCGACAAAAAGTGCAAGACCGAAGTTATCCTCGAAAGACTAGTGTTGCAGTTGAAACCCCTATAGATGACTTTCCTGTCCCAGCATCTGTGGTTCCCAAAGTGCGTCCAACTCTACGATCAAGACCTGCATTGGACTTTGAACCTGCGGGACTACCGGGGCCAAGACCATCTGAAAGACCAGAACCGGGCCCATCTACGCCGACTGTTGAACCGGATGTCAGAAATAAGATACCCCGCATTGCTGTTCCTAATCAATCGCAAAAGCCCGTGGAACCTGAACAAAATGAGGGATCCCTTCTGCAGTTAAAATCTCGGCCACGACATAGATCAAAGCTTAAATCTCTATTGGCTAAAAGCCATTCTCGTGAGCTACTACTCAGCGTGGAAAATGACCCACAGACAAAAGAGTCCGTTGACGGCCCGTCTTCACCCAGGACTCAAACCCGAAGAGAGGCTTCAGTAATTGATCTCACAAAATCAAGCACACAAAGTTCCGAGAACATTGAGGAACGGCCGACGACGGTCCCAGATTCACGGAAACGTACTAGAGTGGATGCTTCCGAGGAATCCGAAAATGCCGTTCTTCCGTCCATGGGACCTGTTTCTATTAGCTCTGTCAAGCCTAAAGAACCTCAGTCTCCTAATCATTTACGTCTCCCGTCTAAACGGCGAAGGAAGGGACTTTTACTATCAGCACAGAACCCTACGACATTGAACACAAAAAGGAGTGAGACTCCAGAAATCACCCTCCGTTCAACAACGCCCAACGCCGAGCCGCTCATGGAAGGGTCTCTTAACGGGCCTGGGATAGGTCATATAGACACGCATACCGTTGAAGGTGAAAACCAGTCACTCAAGTCACTCAAGCCAAATACAGTGCAGGCTCGCAGCATTACTATCGAACCCGCACCCGATATTCCTCCTGTAACGAGTTTGTCTGAAACTAGGCCTGCTTCTTTTGTTGACGATAAGGTTTTGAAACATGTGGATACCTCAGAAGTACTTGTATCAAAGTCACCCAGCCCTCAAAGATCAGTTAATATCGAAAAGGTTCCAGAGGAGCTGGAAATAACCACTGGCATTGGGGCTGTTATTACCTCTGCTGTCGCTGGTCCCGTGTCGGCCCAACGTTCTACTTGCAATGGACCGTCGGTAGAAGATACTACAAATATCAACATAATAGCTAGTCCTTCTCCGGTACGGCCTTTAACACAAGAGCGGGGTCTCGAACAGAAGGTTGTTATAGATGAAAGTACCGGCTCTGTCATGGCCACTTCCCATTCAGTACAGTCGCCAGTACGAAGTGGAATACCTGCAGACGAAACCATTGATTTAATTCTTGATGCTAGTCAAGATCACGCAGAAGTATCCTGGGGCTTCCTAGATGACATGACCTTCAATCTCGCTGACGACACTTCTATGGATGATTTGAACCCTTTGTTGAATGTACCCCCGGCGGTCACTGGGTCGCCAGAACAACAGAGCCCAGTTGTGTCTCCTCGCTCAAGTTCTCCCGTTGATGACGCTGGATCTACAGATTCATACTGGCATAACGATCCAGTGAAGGAAAATCTAGAAGTGCCTAGGTCTCCTGACCAAGTTAAAGTGGATGTTCCAATGGACTCTAAATCAGATGAAGATACAGCTCTCGTGCCAATCGCTGATTCTCTGATAGTCGCCCAACCCCCCAACGAAGAGGTTGTCTCTACTTCGGACAATGTGCAAGACGACCTACCAACTAGAAAACAGGAATGCCGACATAGTTCACCAGATAATGTTGGGTCATTCAAAAGCGATGATTTAAAGCCCGGAGTGCCTCAAGATACAGCTATATTGCCAGAGCTCAACAGTGATAAACCTGTGGAATCAGAAATCAGAGACCAGTCGGTTGATCAATCTGAAGCCATTATCAAGGTCCTCGATGATGATACATCGCCGCCGCCTGAACCGCTTATCGCAGTAAAATCACTAGTTGAAATTCCGGACCTGGCGCCTTTGGTTGAGGAAAATAATGATCCAATCTCAGCCAGGGTCGAACCTACTCCGCCCGCTGTATCAAGGAGTGAACCAAATGAACCTCCAACAAAACCCAATGCAGTAGTTAATACGGCACTTGAGCCAAAGACAACTATCGAGGTGGTCCCATCTGTGCAACAAGAACAAAAAGCCGATGTATTACCCGAACAGGAAACGTCTGCTCTATCAAAATTAGACCCTAGACCACGAAAAAGAGTCAAGCGGCCGACTTTCAAGGTTCCATCCCGGGTTGAGAAAACAGACAATGCGGAAAAACAGACAACAACTGAGTTTATAATCCCACCAGTGGCTATGCCTCGGTCGAAAAACAAAGTATCCGCAAGCATTGCCAAGGCTGAAGCTGCAATTGCAGCGGAATCAGCCCTAAAGCTCCCTTCTACAAGAATCATTCCGAACAAGCTTCCAACAGGCCCATCAGGATTTACGCGCGTTGCGATGCCATCCATGTCACAAATTGTAGCTCACCATAAATCTGAAGATCGAGAGGAAAAAGTTGCGGCTGTTAGACCGTCTGCAAAAGATACTGATCCTTTGGAATTAGGTGATGCTGGATTACCCCCCATTCAGAGGTTCCCCGGATTGACAATTGTAGGGGGCGGGCCGTGGAGTCGGGAGGCCCATGACCTATTCGGATGGAAACGACCACCTACAGTAGATATTTGAATGTAACATTGATTCTATGATGGCTATGTGATTAGGTTTTCATGTTCGTATATGTCAGCATGAATCATAAAGATTGATGAATCATACTGGTTGTAGGAGTGTTTGTCTGACATGCATAGAGAATGAGCCATATTTATTTCGAGTCATCATCGTCATTATGGGCACAAGACCTACGTGAATGTGTATCTTCTATGTACATATGCGCGCTTACAAAGAAACGAGTTCCATATAGATACATGTGTAATTATGTGATAAACTGAACTACATGTCAAGGTTACCTTAAGTCAACTAACTATGTACATAGTTATGGGTATCCTGATTCCTTCAAGTGGGCCTTAAGCGACGTTGAAGTTGCTTCATGTACACTGATAATCTACAAGTCAATAAATTGATTTAATTTCAAACTACGCCCAAACCCACTCGGTGAGCTGTATGCAGCAAACAGTGTATCAAACAGTGATAAACACTGTCCCACAGGTACCAATACATAGTCGTCGGGCGAGCCTCACAGTGTCTAAACGGCCCATACTACCTTGGGAAGGCCCCACTTATGGCCTTGTCATGTCCAATCATATGCCCCACTAGAGCGGCGAGCCTAAAATGGAAATAGAGCTTCGAAGGTGCCTTGTTCTAAACTTTGAGGGGTTGGACGTCGACTTCCAACATGCTATGGTGGGAAGTTAATACCTTATCCCCCGATTGCCTTTAGAGGAGTACTTTAAGGTCTTCTTTCGAGTTAATTCATTTTCGTCCTCCATCTGACATTCATAAACACATTTCTGTGTTCGCACATTACAAGCTACTTTTTCAAGTTGAACTGGATGTAGTCTCACTTTCACTCGGCTGTTTGCCGCGTCTTGATATCTTAACCCATTATCCAATGCGCATACCGTCTGGCCGCTGATATATTTTTTCTTTGAGGATCCGCACATTGTTCCCATCTTGCACGCGTTATCTCTCTTCTCTTTTCCTGGTCTCACAAAGCACATTCTATTTGTTTGTTTTCTGCCTCTGTCTCTGTCTTCTATCTCTTTGTTCATTCTAGTCGCCATAATAACTATCAAGTACATACACACCATGTCGAGAGTCAACAGCTTCACCGTCCCGCCGTCACGGCACGCCGCCTTGGCACTAGTTGTCTCAAAAGCCAACGAGGGTGGCGATCTCAACTTCGAGCCATCCCAAGATTCCGTTATGTTTTCTGCGATATTGCACGGTATCTATCCTGACCAAGATGCTAGTCTTCGCAGCAAAATGGTTAAGTTGATCCTCGATTTTCTCTCGCGGACAGAAGCTTCCGGCTACTCGTCGCATACATATCATTTAGACCCGACCGGTCTAGAGCATGCCAACGCATGGCTAGCCAGGAGAGATGCTTCCAGTGAGACTACCATCGGTGTCACTCCTCTACCAGCTACACCAATCACTGAGGACCGGAAACCTTCGGCAATTCCTGGCCAGAGCAAGTTTCCTGTGAACACCAACAAATCCAAGTCTCGTGGTACTAAGTGGGCTCAACCTGTCATCTCGCGTGAAGCCTCATATACCAACTTGGCAAGCCACCCGGGCATGTCAATAATGACAAAAGACGGAGTTGACGTTACAAATGTTGCGTCTCGAGGATCTAAAACTCAAGAACAGCGTGTTCACGCCCACCTTATGCGCAAGGTTGGTGCATGTGATAGCTGTCGTCGTAAAAAGACTAGGTGTGACCCCAGTCATCGTCAGGGTGGTGCGTCTAGTAGTTCTCCAGGACCTGTTGCCACCCGAGACCGCTCTGAAAGAGCTCAGAAACGAAAAATGTCCCGCTCCCAAAGAAAGCCATCAACATTATCAGTCAATACGCCAAGCTTCCCGCAGTCTCCTATGATTGCCCTGCCACCAGACTTTGATTTCTCGGTAACAACTCCACTAATGAGTGGTGGCACATCTGTTCAAATGTTTTCCGAAAACGCCTTTGACAGCATGACTCCCAGTCTCTACAACTATGCGCCTTCGGATATTGGCTCTACTCTAGATCATGCCAACTTTACGAATCTCTATTCTACTGCTCCAATACCTCCTGCACCCGAGTTTCAGCCTACGGCTACACCCGCCCATCCCGCTTGGGGCTTCGAAGAGGAACCATTGGTTATGCCACCACAAAACGACTCGATATTCGGCGACTTTCTTTTGTTCCCTAATGGCGACGAGTTTGGGCCGTCAGATTCATCAATGGCGTTGTTTGACCTCCCGCCAAATGACTCAATGCAGGGCGCTATCACATCAACGCCGGGCATCTCAGATGTCAATATCCCATTCAGTCCGAGTCAAGGCTTGGTTAATTTGTTCCCAAATTCCCATTTGGGTGACCAGTCTATGGATCTAGACGTGTTAGATTCTATGGACATGGACTTCAGTCACCTTGGTCTCTTAGACGCGAGTATCCCTACGCTCAATGTCGGACAACAGCCGGATTTTTGGGGGGCCAGTCGAACACCAGCGCGACATCAGGCCCTAACTCCCACCAAAACAATCACTTCAGCTGAGACCGTGGACCTATCCGATGCTTCCGGACATGAACCAGTCACTGTTCCGAAATATGAACAGGCTGATTGTTGTATACATACGTCGGAGTATTCTATAATGCCTACAGCTCTAGCTATCCATGCTGGTATCACTCCTGCAGACCATAAACCGTCTCAGTTGAGTGATCTTTCATATTTCACATCTAAAGGTATACCGTATCGTGACTCTTGTAGCTTGTCGTCTGCTGTGGTTGCAGACGTACCACATTCCCGTCATAGGCATGGTATATCTTTCATTTTGTATCTTTTCTTATCATTGGTTCTCTCTCTAATGTGGACTACCAGAGATATAATTATGTCAGCCCTATCGAAAGCAAGGGCTTCCAATATGTCAACTTCCACAACCCCAATACACTTTAAATTTCAACGTCGTCATGAGCAACCAAAAAAGATGTGGCGAAGCAATTTGGTTGTAGTGTTATAATGATGATTTCCATAGTCGGTTTTTCTTTTCAGGATAATAAAGTACCTCTTCACTCTTGAGAATTAACTTGTGGTTCGAATACAGAACGGTGAAATACAGTCTTGTCTGTCTGGCCTTTGTTCGTGTCACCTTGTAAATTGCCAAGCCGTGGTTGTGTACCTCATATGGCTCCACTGTCAAGAACCTTTTCACGTCTGCCTCATCTCTTGCTTGACAAATTGACAAATCCACATGAATGTATGTACATACATATATGCATACATATGTATATAAGCCTTGAAATTTTCAACTAATTCTTTACTTCGTTTGTTAACGCCTAATACCAGCCACCAATTCGCAGACAACAAATGCGCAAAGGATGCATGTAGCCGGTTATCCCTTCCAATCTTGTGTGTGTGTAAACGTAAGTGGACGTGATACTGCAGATACACGTGACTGTAATTTACATCTTGCCGTCCCAATAGAATCATTAGCTCTGAGTAAAGTGAAAGAAAATCGAAATTACATACGGCCTTGAGTACTTTTCTATCTTCTTTTACACCTTCACTTTCAAAGTTGCTCGACCATTATCGTCATCTCTTTTTTTCCCTACTACAGGTTAAGCACCAAACCCTGGTGTGTCCATTTAACTTGATTGGGTTTTAGTCAAATCCTCAATCCACTACTAGGTCATGGTTTCTACGCAAATCAACAAAAATTTATCTAGCCGCTGATTTCACCGACTCAGTTCAAATTTGGGCATACTTTAAGTCTACCAAGCATAGTCGTCTCTACTCACATTGTTGCCATACAAATACCATCTGATACATACATACACCTGTATTTGTTGGTTCTATCATCATTGTATTGTTTCTTTTAGTCTAATTGTAATCACTCATTCGGCAAGGAGTCTGTGGTAGGTTGTACACATCTCTGATAGAATCTTCACAGACTGACCATCTAGTTTTAGATATTCTACAGTCATCCCTACTACAATCTTTGTCTTGCCGCAAGTCACTCGTCTCACGGGCGTACTTTAAACTTTTAAAATCTTGATTGTCTTTCGTTTTTCACCTCTCTTTGAATACGCACGTCACGAAGGACGGCAGGTACGCCCATCTTATCGGACAGCGCGAGACGTAACTGTACTCACTTTCCTTGCGTCACTCTTGGTTCTTTCGAAGTTTGGTGGGCTCTTTCTCAAATCTGCCATTCTTCCCCTGTTATTGTTTGCAATTGGTTCTTTGATAGATCAGGAAACATCACGATAAGCAATCACCGAAGATGGTGGTTTCCACGCCTCGTCCGGACGAAACTGGTCCTTCCAGATCCAGCGATTCAAAACATGACGAGAGCCCATCCTCTCCACAGCGTGAAAACGCTTTCTCTCATCATGCGACTTCTCGTCTTTCTCCCACTTCAAGTTCTTCATCAAAGTCACCGCTATCCAAGGCTCGTGGCATCATCTCATCTGCTGCGCGTTTAGTCCAAAAGGCACCACGCAAAGTTCTATCTGCCTTTAATTCGGGCAAGTCTGATTCCAGCGCAAAGGTCCTTTCATCTCGTTCTTTACCAGAATCCACCATGACAATCGACAACGAAGACCTTGCTTCGTCCAAGGCGACTCTGCAGGCCTTGGCTTCTAGCAAAAGCACTTCTTCTCTGAACGGCGTTTCACCCACCGACTGCAGTCCGGTCGATGATAACTCTGACGCTCAGTCTGTGAGACTTTCGTTGGCGGGTAGTGCCCACTCATTTGCTCCTCTGCGTCCTTTGGTTCCTCTCGGCGAGGCTGGCCGTCCTGACCGGAGTCCTGAGGAAGATGCTGTCCATGAAGCCTTTACCCAGGCAGCTCTTGAAATGGTATGTTTACTTGATCATCTATTTTTATGTTGGGTTTTATGTGCGGATAAGCTAACATTGTGTGACACCTCGGATAGGCTCGTCTTGCTCTGCGTACCAACGAAACCCCTGTCGGCTGTGTTCTTGTTCATGACGGCAAGGTTATCGCCAAGGGTATGAATGCCACCAATGTTACCCGTAACGGAACTCGCCACGCCGAATTCATGGCTGTTTGCTCTCTCCTCAGTCAGCCTGCTGAGAGTGGTGCCGACGTCTCTTTTGTCGATGCTGCTAAGACAGCCCGGTCTTGCCATGAAAGCAACCAGGCTCGCAAGGCTGCTGAGGCTGCTGCTACTGCCGCCGCGCTTCTTGCTGGCGATAGTTCGGATAGCCGCTCTATTATGAGCAGCACCGGGAGTGTCTCTAGCTTGGCTCCCAGTGTTTCTTCGTCAGTTCAGGCTGCCTCTCGTGTCAAGGTTGAACATGCTGGCGTTGCTGAAGAAGTTGTCGCCAAAAGCTACCTGTTTCCCTACGGTCAGAAGTGGTGGCCCGAACCCAAGTTCGATCCTGCTTTGTTCAAAGAATGCACTCTGTATGTCACTGTTGAGCCATGTGTCATGTGTGCCTCTTTCCTTCGCCAGCTTGGCGTTAAGAAAGTCTACTTTGGTGCTGTCAACGACAAGTTTGGCGGTACTGGAGGTGTCTTCAACATCCACAAGAATTGCAAAAAGCTCGACGCAACCCAGTTGGCGCAGGGAACCGACGGTGGTCCAGTTGGTGCAGGCTTCGATGTGGAAGGCGGTTGGGGACGTGACGAAGCTGTTGCTCTTTTGCGTCGCTTCTACGTCCAAGAAAATGGCCGAGGTAAGTCACAAAATGTCAGCATTGTGTATCTGGATAGAGTGTGTCTATTGGGCCAAATTGGATATGATGTTCTAACTAGTTTTGTAACGTATAGCCCCTGTTCCCCGCAAGAAGGAGGGAAGAGCAGCTCGTCTGGCAGCCCTCGAACAAGTCAACGGAATCACGGTCGGGGAAGTTGACGCCGGTATGCTCACCACGTTTGACAGCAGCGCCTCAAGCCAAGTTACCTCTTCTTAGACATGTGGCCCCATTGGGAAAACTCCAACGCATGAGAGATGTTCGGTTATCGCTATTGCATAGCTTGATATTCATCTTAAGAAGATGTTAGTGGTTTATAGTTTCAGGAATTCTAGGTAGCTATATGTCAATAGCTAACTGGTTGTTTGTTGTCATGATTCTTTCATGGAATTGAGCTGCTGGTTGTTCACTCACACACCAAAAACAAAATTTGATGCTGTACACTTGACCATATTTCGCATCGGCACGGACTTTTCCTGGGTTATCTTTAGTAACAATACAATTGTCAACGAGTACAAGCAAGTATATTGATCCCATACTTCAAAAAAGTGCAGTTGTATATATGTATGTAAATACGCATACATAGAAAGCACTTTTATTAGCCGATCCGGTTGGTTTTTTTTTTTTTTCATGTGACCAAGTTCGCATGATTTTAAGCTCAAAGAAGCCGGTATATGGTCCGTCATGCTGTCCGCGCCTACCGAAAGTAGGTAAGCGAACAAGCGCACTTGAACAAAACGTGCCGGGCCTGTTCGGCTAGCAATTTCCGGGTGCATGAATGAATGTTTAAGTGTGTCGGTCTCTATGATTTCATCGGCCGGAATTTACGGCGAGGTACAGCAAAGCATGCAGATGACAAGTTATAAGGTGCATGTGAATTGTTTATATTTACACATGTCCGTGTTTAACCGTGTTGATGGCTCACAGATGCATAGATTGGCAAGTACCTGCCGTTAGAGTCATTTATCAATACATACAACGGCATGATCATATTTTTCATCAAGTTCTGGCCTCAAAGTTTCATAGCTACAGTATCTAGATAACTTGGCTTGCAGCACAAGTGGGTAAGACTTTCAATTAAGTCGGTGGCGGGTCAAGAACGATGAGCAGTTTCATAAAACAACTCATGTTGAATAGAGCAAGGTATAAATTGTGCAGCGTTGACGTTAAACGAGCCTCAGGTTTAGTCTCCCAACCTTCCTAAAAACACAAAACGCTTTTTCGGTGAGTAGTTTTTACACCGAATTGTGGCGAGAACGCGTTTTACCTACCACTTGGTATAGGCGGAGTGTCTCTTTTAGGAAAGTGGCGGTTGTGCTTTCCCACCTAGTATGAGAGACGCCACACCTGGTAGACGAGCATGAACACTGGAAAAAAGGAAGGCTGTCTAAAGTCCTCTAGAAACAAGAGAAGCTGACAGTGCGAAATAAAATGCCAGGGTATTGGTGGACAGGGATGCTGGAATTTGGCTCACACCCCTAGGTGTTGTTTTAGTGTCTCGGCCCAGCCAGTCCAGCTTTGATGGAACCCTCTATGCAGGTCTGAGGCGCGGGGCAATGAGAAGGGAGGGTGAGAGGGAGCCAAAATCCCGCTGTAATGGAGACTGCATACTGTCCGTATATTCTCACTTACAGTGATGACATGTCCGGTTGTAGACAATATGCCTAATACGGTTTCTGGAATTTGCAGATCTGAAGAAAAAATGGTGGTAGCCTACGTAACTATGTGCATATGTCAAAAAAGAGAGGCTTAAACAAACGTATCAAAGAAAGTAGTGATGAGACTCAAAACCACATTTTCACTTATACGTTTGGACCATAGGGGCTCTGTATCAGTGGAAGCTATCCTGCCCCTCCTCATTCATGGCGAGGCAAGAAAAATACTGGTTGGTTGGTTGGTTGGCTGGTTGTCCATGCGCACAAAGTCGGGACGTCTGACTGGCCTCCTTGTGACTGGCAACTAACTGACCTGAGCGCAGCACCATCTTTGTCAAGTCCAGTGACGGCCGAGCACCTGCAGGTCCATTCGCCTCAATGCACACATAAAAGCATGCAGACCGCCGTGCAGTTCGGAACGGCTTTCTCCACTTTCTCAGTCCCTTCTATCATTGTCTAAATTATCTTTTTTGCATCTTTTTGGTCATCACCTCGGTTTCGACTTGGTTGAAGTTGATCTCTCCTGCTGTCTATTTTCTCATTCTTTTTATATTTAATCTCAACTACTACCATGGCATACCACTCTCGTTCTCACGGCAGCAGCCGTCGTGGTGACGACCACTATGATTCGAGCTACCACCGCAGCGACGGCCGTCGATCCAAGTACGACGATGAACATCGGGACGAGTACTCGTATGGCCGTGGTGAATCCCGTCGTGGATCGCACTACAAGTCAGACAACTACGACAACTATGGTCCCAGCTCCTCCCGTGGTTACGACCGGTCCGACTATGGTCGCAGCAGCCGTGGTGGCGATGGGCGTTCCAACTACCGCCAGTCTAGCGAGTATGACTCGTACGACCACCGTCCTTCCACCCGCGATCATGGCCGTGACAACTATCGGTCGTATGACCGTGACGACCGCCACCGTTCCCGCTATGACTACCAGGAGGAACCCTCCCGCGGCAGACGGTCTCGTCGCTCTGATGACCGCTACGACTACTATGATGATGAGAGAAGCCGGCCCCGTCAAAGCCACCAGTCTCCCGGCTACGATGAATACTCGCCTCCTAGACGTGGTGACCCCGGTATGGGCCGTGGCGGACCTGGTGGCAAGACTAAGAATGTCGAGCTGTGGCAAACTGCAGCCAAAACGGCCCTGCAGGCTGGTGCTCAGGCGGCGTTCAGATTGCGCAACAATAAGGGTGATTGGGTCGGTGAAAAGGGGATTCAAGTTGGTGCGGCTGCACTTAGTGCTGGTATGCGGGATGTATTTTCCAAGCCCGGAGGTCCGTCGCTTGGTGGACTCGGAGGTAATGATAGTTTAAGTGCCTCCATCCGCCAATCGTTGTTCCACGAGGCAGCTACCAAGGCTCTCCGCAAATTGGCGCCGGGACAGGGACACTAAAACCGGGAAGGCCATTAATTCGGCGGCTTTCCCGATAGCTCCGTTCCCCCATTGTACGACTTTACGAAACTTCACTTTATGAGGACCTATTGTATGCCATATTGGTCAAGCTTTTTTTTTTCTTTTGTGTTGGTGTTTTTCTTTATAATTCTGTTTATAGCATGGTTGATTTTTTTTTTGTTATCAAATATAGTGTCTTCTTTGATATTTTGATTCTTTGTTTTTGTGAGACTGATCTTTATTTTGTTTATTGGCCATGTGGTCGGAGATATCTGAAACTTGACATAACATGAACGAGCGGTTAGCAATGTTTCTATCATCATGGGGCCGTTTTCTCGGTGGCTTGTGGAAACTTGTGGCACAGGTAGATCATTGAGAGTTTGGATTTTCGTGTCTATGTACAAACATGTGTATGTTCAGATTTGTAGTTAGTCTTAGAAACTCCTATCGGGCGACGGAGTTGGTTTACACTTGTGTATCACATGGTCGAATATTGTGGTCATAGGGATTGTTATGTCATGCTAATGACGTAGATTTTTATGGTACTCTTGTGCATATCACATATTTCTGTACCGTGTACATTTTCATCTCACGGGATTGTTATCGAAGATCATGACATGACCGATGATAGGGTTAGGGTAACATCGATTAAGTTCGGTGTGTGGTTCCTTGAATCACCACGCTGTCTTCTGTGCACAAAGCTACATTTTGATTAGCAGACTGCCAGAAGTAAAACTGTCGGATAAAAATCGAAGTACACACAGTGGTGGTGACATGTATACATACACAACTAAAGCAATATAAATTCGAAAAAAGGCTAGATATTTGTATCGTAAGCTTATGAAATTCCATCCAGATCCTTCAGTATCAATCGCCAACAAAAAAGAACCAAGTGGGCTCGGTGACCTAGGGGTGATGCGGCTTGTGCTATGATTCGTCGTCGCAATGGCTTCTTAGGGGTGGGCTCAGCGTTTCAGTGATTTCGCAATGGTTTTTCGTGGAATCATTGCTGCACTGTTTCTTCCACACGAACAAAAAAGTCTTCTTTGTTGTGAATAGTTCGTTTTGCCTCGCATCGCGATCGCGCATTGAGCAAAATTGACTCTTGTTGTTTGTGCTTCGCTTGATCTTTTGGAATCGCAACTTCCTGGCTGCGAAGCCAACTATGAAGCAACTTTTTAATACGTTAAACACCGGGTTCTAAGATCGACCAATCGTACATACATCGCATTCTACAAAACCGGTTACTCATATACTTTAATCCGAAATCTCGCGACCGAAAATAATTTCCAGCAGCTTTATCCATCACGACGTGTCTCGATATGCAGGGAACTGGATCTTATGACCCGACCTTCCAGGCGGGCAACAGCTCATTGTAAGCATTCGCGTTGTCTCTTTGTCGGCACATGTAGGCAAATGCATTTTAAACAAATGCATATGCATTCATGTACTGTTACTGGACTCTTGTCCTATGAATTTCTATTACTTTTGCATTTTGCCATGTTTTTCCATATAGTTCTTTGGTGATCCCACCAAGCCATGCAAGATAAACTAGGTCTTGGAGCTTCAACATCTCGACACTGCTGTGCTACTGTTTGGATAGACTTGAAGGAGGCCACTTGTCTAGTGACACTGTTATTATATACATGCAAACATCAAATAATAGCCGAAAAGACGGACTTTGGTTAACTAAATTCATGCATTGACTTACAGAACTCCCACAATACCCGAGAACAACAACGGCGCCTTTCAAATGAACATCAACCGCAAGAAAACAAAGAAATGGGTGGAAGCTCATGAGGTTGACTATGGTGGTGATGGATGGGGAGACACTGACGACGAATACGGGGACCACGAGCAATCACATATCACCGCATCTAAAGGTTCCACAAATGCTATGCCGCCTCTACCAAAGTTACGAGAGCACCAGCAAAAGTACAAGGAGAAGCTGCTCATGGAACAAGCAAAGCAGGAAGAGCAACAGACGCCAATGTCCATACCAGTACCGAAAACCACAGAAGAGTCAACTGCCGGACCAACTGTTGAAATAACGGGAGTCGGAGCTACCGGAGGACAGGACTTTCCCAGTGAACAACACAATCCGACAAACAACTATGCGCTAGAAGCTCCTTTGCCTAAAGCCATAGCTGCTGTTGTTGTCTCACCAGCCATATCTGCAGCCACCCAGCCAAAGCTTGACAATACTCGCTCGTCACACGAACTCCCGCTGTCGGCACGCGAAAAGCCCTTGGGAAGCGTCCAGCGGTCAGCATCTTCGCCGTTTATAAGCCAAATAGCACAAACAACTTTGGTTACAGAAGGGAGCTCAAAGCCAACCTTGTATGCTGAGCCACCAAACTCGACATTCTCTACTGGTACTCGTTCCGTCTCATCCTCACAGCCCAAGTTAAATGCGGATCCTGGTCTTGTCGACAATCGGCGCAGTGTATCTTCTTCCTTTATTGACTTTTCGTCCTTTAACACCGACGCACCCTCAACAACACTTAATGCTATTTTCCCAGCCGCTGAGGGTAGGCTAGGCGACAAATCTACGAGTCTTACACCTGCCACACAAGCTACAGCTTCAAGCGCTACACACGGTACATCTGACAAGTACATCGACTTGTCATCTACACAAAAAGACAAGAATCCACCACCGTCATCTTTGTCCACAAGTCCCCAGTTGCCTGACGTCGCGAGGATGTCTATGTTTGCTGTGGACTTTGGTGCTCCTTTTAAGAATGGTATGGATGATGCCCCGCCGATGCCAGCATTGCCTCCACTGTCAATCATCAAGGATAACAAATCCAAGACGGAGGTTACTACTACCGTAACTTCAGCTCCAAGTGAGAAAGATGTTGAGGTTTCTGTCGTTCCTAAAGCGTCTTCTGTTATACCTGCGCTTTCCGTGACTGGTCAAATCCAGGACTCGAATCAACCATTGACTGCTAGTCCAACTATTGCTTCTGCTCTTTTGGCAAACGGTCAAGAATTATCAGCGACTAACTCACCACGTGCTTCCGCCTCCAGTGTTAGGACGTCCTCTTCAATTAAAGAAAGCGACTTATTGCGCGAAGAGATCATGCTTCACCTTGATCCTTCTAGCAATACCTCTCTAACTCCACATGACGTTGCTGGAAATTCACGAAAGAGTACTCGCGAGAGCAACTATCTCCCAAGTCTTTACGAGGACTACTGGGCGTCTGGAGGTGATGAAGCCGAGGAAAACGGTGCTGATACCGGTAGTGGTCTTGACTTGGATGCTTCTGTTCCCCAAGTACGACCCTTGTCCAGTTTCAAGCCTTTGGGTGACCAGAAGCTAGTCATTCCCCAGGAAGAACTACCAGAGGAACAACCCCCACAAGAAACTGGAACTGCTCAGGACGAAGTACCTACCGAAAACAAGCAAGTCACTAAGCGTTTTTCGTGGGAAGTTTCTGCTGATTCACCGGCTGCCTCGTTAGGTCCAACCGTTGAACTTGAAGCGACTACTGCGGCACCTGTTAATCCTCCTCAATCTGTACAAAGTCCGAGCCAGCCATCCGATGAATCAGCGGAAATTACAATGCCCGAGAAGCAAGTGATACGATCTATGCTTGACATCGGAGAAGACGAACCACCCAAGCCTGCAGCTAAAACGGTAGAGACTCCGTTATATGGCGAAATGACGGGTGTTGGATCATACCAGCTCCCTGAAATAGCAGTGGATAAACTCAATTCCGACGAATCACCAGCCCCCTCAGCAGAGTCTCCAAGTACTTCGATACCCACAGAAGTACCGTCGTCAGCTATCGTTACGGAAACCCCAATTGCACAAACTCGTGACCAGTCTACTTCCGTTGCACTCCCTACCACTGCGGCTGCTGCCATTGGATCCCCACCACAAAGAGTTATGGAGCCTCTTGATTTGCGGCAGATCATGTCAGACTCCTCGCCGTCTGCAAGAGTTCAGGAAATGAAAGATGCTCGGGAGTACTACAAAAACACTGACACTGGGTTGTCTGACTGGTTGTCTGGCATGATTTCTGAAATTCCAGAGTATAGATTAGAATCACGTGTTTTCAGCAAGAGCATAGCACCCGCACTGTTGACCACTCAAGTGCCCGGGGCGTCGCCTCTCTCAGCTGGTCTTGGGCTACGGTTGATGTCCTCCAATCATAGTGGTCAAACTCCATACCAACCTGCTTCTCTTGATGGAACTTCTCTTCACACGCCATCTGTACAGACACCGTCTTTCCCGATTACTCCGCCGTTTCCACCAACTCCTTCTTTCCCAACAGCATCAACGACTTCGTTCAAATCACCACCATCTTCTGGATCTGGACTTTCGACGGCATTCCACATTCCAACATCTGCTAGTGACCTCAAGCAGTCAGGCGCCAAGGGGAAAGACTTCTTGCTGGCCGCTGGAAAAGCCGGCAAGGGTCTCCTCAGCAAAGGAAAATACAAATTCCGTGGTGAAAAGGTATTTCCATAAATGTGCGGTTTCACTGGTCTTTTACTTTATTTCCATCTTCAGTTTGTTGTTTACTGCTTGTTCTTTATAATGATTGTTTTTCTTGTTGGACTTCTTCCCCTTTATTTTTACAGACCCTTTGAGTATCCTTATTTTGCACTTAGTTATATGTATCTTTCCAATTACACCCACCAATTACGCCAATCCTTTGGATGTGGCACAGGTTGATCTGTCTAGTGTCAGTCCTCGTGCCCGAAATGTTGAATTTGATAATGGTGTGATGATTCCTTTCTATAGAGTGTTTAGAGAGGATGTGCCATTGTTGTATAGACATCTCTTTGTTTCACTTCCTGACGGATTTGACTGTTCCTTTTGTTACAGGATCATGGCCCCGATACCCGGACTGTTTGCAAATACCCATAGTTAGGGTATCGCGAGAAGAAAAAAAGTACCTGAGAGGATGGGATCCTTCATTAGGGGATCCTTCCTTTTAGAGTCTAATGTTTGTAAATCCCATGATTTTCCATTGCAATGCCGATGGCACAGGTACATAGTAATGTATCAATGTGCGTCATATGCACACGTGCCGCGCAGTTGTTGGATATCTTAAGGTCAAGTCCCATACATGTGGAGGTGAATCCAACTTGTGTTGTCGTCGAGTGGTTGCGCAAGGTTCGTCACACAACCCCACTAGTGATTCACCTTAGCCTGTTTCCTTCTTTGGCGATACACTGGCAAGACATACGAACAGGATCGACTTCAAATTCCGCACCATATGGTTTCAAGACCGGACTTGAACATGCATCAGGATTTCCGGGGCCTATGGTCGTTGAAAATGGCTATACGCAAAATGTACAGGGTAACCTGACAATACCGTTTTGAAACTTTGTGAACCTATGCTTTTTTTCTCCTTCCATGTGTAACCCTGAGCTGACTTATTCGTCTCCGGGCCCAGGACGCCGATTTGCCGCCATGCCCTGACCGGCCTCCATCATCGTCGGAAGGCAGCATATTTAGCTCGACATCTGCAACGACCCTTCGCCGATTCTACCGAACCCGCTACGGACCCAACAAATCGTGGCGCTCGCTCGGCTCTCGAAACCCGCCTCTTTGGCTTCAGGATGGCCACACCAATGCTTCTGTAGCTGATATCAGCGCCCTTGATCCTGAAGGAGGTCTTGCGCTCCCTTTGGGTGCTTGTCAACGCCTAGCACAGCTTTCAGGGACCCACGTTTGTGGTCATGGCCGATCGACGTCAGAGGCGGCCTTGCACATGATGAGCGGTCGGCCCCACAGCAAGCAGAACCAGGATAATGCTGAAAAGGGGTCTGGTTGGAATACGAGCAGCCATGGCGCTGAAGTTTTTGGCATGGGCGCGATCGTGAACAACAACAATATTTCCACAGACCTCGAAATTGTTGAGCCTCAACCTCGTCTTGTTTATATTCCTCCACTATCACCTTCGATTTTGCAACATTCGCCGGCATTTGGCCCTGTCGCGTTTCCATCTACGCCTATCCCAGATTCATTTGCGAAATCACTTGTTTCTCCGCCATCAACCATCAACTTTTCGTGTCGCAGTATCTCTCCCGAATTAGAAGACCAGCATTCGCCCAAGCCGCATTTGCAGACCAAAGAACCGGTTATATCCACACAGTCGACTACCAGAATATCACCAGTATCATCGTGTTCAACGTCACCGACTTCTCTCTCTCCTCTCCGTCGCCTTTCCGGTTCTACCCACCGACCACCTGTTCACCCCCCACCATCAGCACGGTCATTTGGGTCGCCAGATACTTCTTCTGCGCCCGCTGATGCGGCCATGAACCACGCCGAATCACATGCGCTTACCGACCGGACACCACCTAAAGGATGGATCGAAGTCTCCTCTCAGATTGAGGTTCCCGATGTTAGACCTGGGGCACGCAATACCAGTTCGGCACTTTCCCCGACATCGCCCGTTTCGCCAACACGCACGCCATTTGATTTGATTAGGAGTAATGCCGCACTTGATACTGCTATCACCGACGCGCCCCCCGCACCACCACAAACTTCCTCTGCTGATGCACCGGAGTATGGATCAGGAACCAACGAAACTGCGGATTCCAAGTCTGAAGATTCCCTACTCGATGTAGTCTCAGATGAAAAGGGCATTGAGTTTGAGACTACCGAATTTGGCCCTCCTCAGAAGCAAGACACATGTAATGCTAATGATCCTTCTCCATTGTCTCAGAAAGATGAGAGACATGGTAGTGATGCTCGACAAGATAGCAACATTTCGTCTGTTCCGGAAGTTGACGAGACCTTCGGTACAAATAGCAAAGGCAAAGCCAAATCTGGTCAAGATATCGATTCGGATGTCGTTTCTTCCCCGGTAGCATCTATACAACATTCTATAACCGACAGACGACTATACAAAGACGACGATAATTCTTCCTTTAACTCCTCTTTAAGGAGCCATAGACTTAGCATAACTGGGTCTCCGGTATCTCCCAGTTCAATTCAGCGCCGGGACCATAGATTAAGCAATATCATACCTATTCGCACCGATCTTGCTTCGCCTAGCCTTTACAGCGGACCGGCTCCGCAAGGGAGTGCCGGGCCATCTGATTCCGTTTTTCCCAATGCTGGGCTTTTTCCCTCGGCCCTCCAGAACAACCCGGATTCCGCTATTTCTCCTCATTTAGCTGCTATGCTGCGTGGGGGTGATTGGGTAGCCCAGGAGTCTCAGTTAGCAGACCCTGTTGCGCCAGTTCGTCGTCGGGCAGAAAATCCACCGCCGCTGTCTCAGATACCAATACGCGACAAGGAACTCGACGGCGAAGAGCCTCCTTCTACAGCTTCCAGTGAAAGTTTTGTTCAGTTTGGCGGGGATGGCAAGTCAGAAGAGGCTGGCTATCACCTATCCCCCGAACTTGCGCCTCCGCCATCTGCACCGGAACATGAGGATGAGTTGCCGCCCTTTCAAGATGTCGACCAAAGTTACGATAGTCCGCCATTACCGATGAGTGGTGAAGATGAGCATTCATTTGTAGCGCCACCATCACCAACACAACGCCGGTTGCCCCGGATGTCTTCAGTACCACTCGATGCGTATCGCACCAGCATGACTTCATACAATGATTCATCCGCGCCTTCCGTCAATGATGGTCCATGGAACCGCCAGAACCTTGCGCCAACGAACGACCAAGGTAGCCTCCATGCCTCCGCCGACCAGCATTATAATGAAAGTCCTGCCCTAAAACGTCAATCGATTCTAAGACATGCTAGTTCCGTCAACTTTGCGCCAACATTAAGCCAACAGCAATTCATGAATTCTAACATGCGGGCTTCCACTATGGCAGTTGGAGGTATGAACCACACTGTTCCTGGCAACCGCGATTCATTGCTCCCATATAGTCATCGAGTTGCTGCGTCTCCTCTAGGAATTGGCGTCATGACTTCTGACAATGGTCCACCCCATACCAATAACAAGAGTCGGTTGTCTTGGCTTCCTCACTTTAAATTTTCTGGGATTAAAATACGCTCAAAGAAGGCCATGCCCGTTAGAGGCGGTGTTTTGCGTGATGCCTCTATGTCAGCAGCTGACCTCCCAGCTCCGTATCCTCCATATTTGAATGAAGCTGGACGGCCCTTGTCTCAAGGCCCACCGTCTAGGGCTATGTGGGAGGTTGACGATCGTGGCCGACCTTCATCATCTTTTACACGGTGGGGATCTCGGCCTGTGTCGCAGACTAGAGACAATGAAAACACACCCAGTCATAGTCGCCAGACATCTCCCCATCCTACGGTTTATGGCAATCGACCACAATCTGGTGCATTGAACTCACAAACGTCACTTAGCGTATTTGGTCGAACCAGCCAGTCAGTGGTTTCGTCTTCTCCTGGTTTCAATCAAGCTACACCATATCGAGGAAGTAGTGAATGTGACCCGGCCCGGATCTCTAGCCATAGTTTAACCTATACAGCATCGCCTCGTTCTTCGGTCGGCCCACGGTCACTGCATGGAAACAGTCGCGAGTTTGTACACAGTCATGTGAGAGTTGCTAGTGGCGCGTCGGATCGCTATCTAAATCACCAGGATAGCCACCGTTTATCGGAAACAAGTTCCAGAACAATGATGAAAACCCCTTCTTCAGTTTATTCTCATCCTTCTTCTGAGCCTTCAATTACCCCGACTGGCCCACCTGCCATTTTTGGGCAGTCCCCTTCCTCGTTTGGATTTACACCGAATACACAAATGCCCCACTCTGCACCCCCAGCAAAAGTTGCTTTTTCACCAATCGGCATGATACCAGATGTGCCTCATTTCCTGGCACAACCAAAGCCACCCGCAAGTCCTGATCTAGAAACGTGGATTTCACGTCAGCGTCAAACTCCTTTTATCGCCCAGCCGCAACAGGATGTCCCACCAGCAAAGCCGAATAAATCGTCCTTCTTTGATAGAATACGCAAGAACAAAAACGGTCCCCCAGAGCCATCGCAGCAGGCTGTTAGTCCTTTGAAATCGAAGTTTAAGGCATTTTCAATGAACTCACGACATGGAAATACAGCACCTTCTGCGCACCCAGCAAATATGCGTCCAATGGGTGTGTCCGATTTCAATCAACAAAGTCCTCAACGTATTCAACACAACGGTTGGCCAGCAGATGTACTACCTCCTGTTTACAGTCATGTTGATGAATCAATGCAAGATGGGGCTCAGCATTATCCTGATTACCATAATGCCCCTGTTGCAACAGGCTATGCGACATTACACAATACTCAACGCGCCTACTCAAATGTATACCCGGCCAACAATAACTACGTTGCGCCATTCTCCATACCGCAAGGTACTCGCGCGGAGGCTCCTCAGATGCCATATCATATGTCTGGTGGTCAGACAATAGAACAAGTGCATCCGGTGTTGGATAGTCATGATGGAAACAGATCAAGCTCTGATTCAGATGGGCAATATGCAATGTCTGCAACGACATATCCGAATCAAATATGGGAGCCACCGGAACCTAGTTCGAGTCATTAATACTTTCATAATGATGTTTATACATTGTAATATTATTTAAACGTGAGAAATAACGTTGTGGGGGTGTGAATTTAATACAAGTGACCATGTATTCTTATACTCTCGAGTTTCAGTTTTTAAAATCTCGTGAGGAGTATCAGGTAAAATCGAGCAATTATATCAACATATTTGAATGTTAAAATGAACCAATGCTACTGACGGACTGGGAGATATCAGCATACCACTGCGCTAAAAAGAAGTGGAACCTTTGGTCTTGTTATTGGTACATGTTCTAACAGGGACTATATAGGGCGAACGGAGTCGGCGACCCTATATACTGAGAAGCGGAGCACCAAGTAAGTAACCATCAGACAGGGCTGAAGCTGACAGTAACACACTACGCTATGGATCCGCGGTATATAACTGCCCAAGTCAGGTACTCACATATGACTAATATCGCGATGTAGAGCTCAATCTGATTTCGAACTTCAATTTATCGTGACATAGAATTTTCCATGAGCCCGCGGACTTAATTCTTTTGTGGGAGATACCTTTTGATTCGTCAAATATGTTGTGTGTTCTCTATTTGATGTCTCCGTCGTGTTCATTATGGAGTTTGAGTTGTCGAATATAGACTATGTAAGATTCAGATGGAGGGCCGTTGGTTTTATTTACAGGATAATGCTGAGTCTATGTTATTGAACTGGGGATGCCATAGATCGTACCATAACATCACTATGTAGAGTCTGTATCGATGGAAGTTTCTTGCGGCGTTCTTCATCGGTGTAGTCATGACATCAAGGTAACTCGGGTGTATTATCTGTATATGTAGATACCTTACGTCAAACGTAGAGGGGAAACGGGTGACAAAAGTCATCAATTCTGCCAACAAATTATCGATTAGTCTTCGCTTGAACTAAACCGTTGTATATATATTAGAAACTGTATTAAATGTTACTCATCCCAAACGCACTTGAGGAATGTCATTTTTAGCCATAAGCCATGTTAACCCCGAATCTATGGGTACTTGAATCATATCTAGATGGTGAAATAATCAGGTCTCAGATATAGCCAATCACACTTGTTACTATTCTAGCCTTTTGTTTCTGCTGAAGTCTTTTTCCCAATGTCTTAAACCTATTTAATATTCCTCTCGAGTATCATTCAACCGTATATGTATTCAGGTTTTAGATTTGCCTGGATCTTACATTGGTGTTTTGAAGATATAAACATTCTCTGTAACATTTTTTCCTTTCTCAACTAGAGTTTCTCCACATGTTCTACATTTTCCCTTTTTCCTATATAATTCGCCTTGTGTCTCCTCATTGCCTATTTCGAACAGGACTTAACTTATTTCCTTTCTCGGACAGGCTGTGTAACATCAAAGAATTGGTGACTCTAGATGTAGTAATAATTGTGGCTGTATGTGTGTGTAGTAAGGAACTTACAGCATATTCGCACGAATGCTTTTATATCTTAGTAATGACTGAACTACGGTCATGCTTAAAATGTATATTTATCATAGTGTGATGTTTAGTTGGATGCCGTCACTTGGATGTTTATAAACCTATAGCTTATAAAACTATGTTATCTTAACTAAATATACGCAACTAATACGCCATTCAATTCCCTCGTGTGAAACCCTGATAGTTCATGGAACTAAATGCAACTCTAGTGTATGAAAGACGAATGGTATGTACTCGCTTAGGTAGTTCCAGTTGATTATTCTTTATGGTTGAATACAATATAAAAATAAGTAGGGATGTGGTTTCACACTCCATTGTTTCATTCATCTTCGATTCTTAAATCACGTTGTAGAAAGCTATGATGTGATATTCCCCGTGATGGTGATTTGTGATGAATAACTTGGTGCATTAGAAGCAAATATAAAATAGATATTAAGCAATCAGGACATGATCTCACACACTTTAAGTATATGGATAGTCCTCGGGAACTCGGTTTGATGTGACTGCTGTGACATCTTTGAAGGATGAGATCCTACTACTGGCGGAGGGTAATGAACGAGTATCATATTTGTAGTTCATAATTTGTGCTCTGACCCCATGACGATACCACAAGAGGTCATAATGTGAGGGGTCAATGGAGTCACACAAAATCGGACAGTAAAGACAGGTTACAAGGAGTTCGATGAAGAAGCAGACTAAACTAATCAATC